>VDFB02005161.1:0-23355 GCA_007258455.2 Sequoia sempervirens
CTAATCTTGAGGTGTAGAGTATTTTTAGTGTTATTTTCTTTCTTTTGTTTGTTGTTCATATTCTAGCACTGAAATTCGCCCTATCACAAAAATATACATAAAATATAGTGTACATAGAAGAGATCATACTTTATGAAAAGTATGTTTTCAAGAACTATCCGTGTACTAGTAGCTCAAGAAATTCACCCATCAAGCTCTAAAGGAAGTATGAATCCTCACCATGAGTATTACTCACCAAATAAGGGCCTAACCACAAGGATTCAAACTTTCCATGTTCACCTTTATCTTGATATCTTGCATTCCACATTAATACCATACTTCCAATTTCAAGTTTTTTTGAAGAGGCCTTTTTGTCATGCAGATTTTTGACTTGTAACTACAACTTGTCATTTTTCTTCTGTGCATCTCTCCTCATTTCATCCATCTTAGCAGGAAATCAATTACCACTTTACTTGTAGCCTTCTTTTTTGGGATTTCCTCAACTCACTTTGTGAAGTAATTAGTAGCCACAAGGATTCAGGACTATCCACTAGATTTCTCTAATGAAATTTATTCCCCACTATTGGAATGGTGCTTGGACTAAGATTGGTCAAAGTGGTAGATTCCCTAAAAATTTCAACTTTCCAAAGAAAATTTGTCATGCATCACATTCCTTAACCATATTATGGGCATCTTTGAATAGGGTAGGCCACCAAAAACCTACTCTTAAGACTTTGTGAGCAGTTGTTTTTACCATATAGTGACCCCCACATACTCCACTATGCATTTCAGTCAAAATCTTCAAGGCCTTCTTTCCATCAACATATCTTAATAATACTTAATCTATTTTTCTCCACTAGAGCTCATTTTCAATGATGACATATTTTATTTCTTGTAGCTCCAAAGTCCTTTTCTCACTGTCAGTCAATCCTTCGAGACACTACATAGTCTGTAAGTAATGAACAATATGCCTATACCACCCATATGTTTTCATATTGTAGATAGGAGATACATTAACACACTCAAATTGATTGATCTAATTAGCTTCCAAATTTGTTTCAGCCATCAACTTGGCTAATCCCTAGCCTCTGACTATTTGGTAATTTGCACATCAATATTAAATTCTAAGATCTTGTTGATCCATCTACACCTCCTACCTATAACCTCTTGTTGGGTGAATATGTATTTAACAATAACACTAGGTACATAGGCAATGATTATGGTACCAACAAGATATGTTATAAAATTCTTCACTACTTTGACTAAAGCATAAGCCTGCTTCTCATTCATGTCATATTTTAGTTCAGCCACTTGCAAAGATTTTCTAAAGAATGCAATAGGTTGCTCAAACCCCTCATCATTTTTTTGCAGGATTACTGTAGAAATTGTATGGAATGAAGAAATAGAAAAGAGTTGGAATGGTTTAAAGAAGTTAGAGGATTTAAGAACCAGATCCTCTTTGATTTCTTGCTTGGTTCTTCACCCCAAACAACCTTTTCCCCTTTCTTCAACATATCATAAATTGGTTGAGCAGTTTGTTGCAAGTATCAAGGTGTTGTCATTCATGTCAACAATATGTCTACATGCTAGTGTTGTCATTGATGTGCATGATGAAGATGTTGAGGATATTGAGAAATTTGTAAAAAGAGGAAAACAGATTGTTGTGGGTTGTGCATGTGTAGTTGAGATATTAAGGAAGTGTTGTGAGTACATGGAGTTCTTTATGTTGTAGTGTCTAGAGATGTGTTGGAACAAGGTAATAAGCTAAGATGATGTCTCTGGTTTTTGTTTCCAAGTGCTTTTGAGAAAATTTGATAAAAAAAGAAAATAGTGTTGTGCAAGTGTTCAAAACTTGCTATGGGATGTTCTCTCCCTTTCTTTTGTGTTCATGTTATGCTTGTGCGGATCTAATGTGTTGTTCTTGGTTGTTAGTATTGATATGTTCAAAATTTGGGTTTTTGGATCATTGTACAAAGTGAGATATTTCCTCCAGTGTGTGACCTAGTTTTTTAGTGATGTTTTTGTGGCTTGGGAGAAATGTATTTTCTCCATGTTTCTCCACTGTTTTTATTTAGCTTGTGTGGATTTGGGAAGTTGCTTATAATGTTTGTATCTTTTAGAATTCAAGGTTTCACTTGATTTGGTATAGTACAACGTGTGTTTCATGTGTCAATGTGCGAATAAGGATAACTAGATGTTCTGGGTTGAAGTATTTCTATGATGTGAGTTTGGATGAAGTCTTAGATTAGATCTCAGGTGGTTCATGGATTATTCTAGATCGTGTTCAAGTAAATTTTGTTGTCAAAAAGTTTGAAATTGATTTAAGGAAGCGTGTACTTAATGTCTTATGGTGTTTAACATCGGTATTGGTTGACCTTGTGTTAGCACTACATTAAAGTTTATGAAATCATGTTGAGGTGTGTTAGGATCTATTTGCATCCTAATTAAGGATTTATATGGGTCATCTTCATTCTTATCCACTATTAGAATGTTTGGGCGCCGACCTAATTTGAAATTTTAAATGTAATGGATAGTTGATGACCTTGGATTGATATAAATAAGAGTGATGTTGTAAGATGTAAGAGAGAGGCAAGATAGATGTGAGTGATGTATGTGATGTGAATTATAGAAGTATATATGTGAATTTGAGTAGATCAGTACAAATTTCAAAGTGTTGGATTCTTGAAGGCAGTGAGTTGAAGGTGTCCAAAATATTTTATACAAGGTTGCAAAAGTGTTGGAGCATTTGAGGTGGATTCCTTGTTTCATTGAGAAGTTTTTCTCTGTGTAAAATTTCTCTTTTATCTTCTTTGTTTCTTTTTATGGAAGTGATCCCTAGTTGTGAGCCTTTTTGGACATTGTCCTATTCTGGCAGTGAGCCCTTGTACCAGTTCTGCAATTACTTATATTGTGAGCTAATCCTCACTGTGGTTTTTCTCTCATTGGGTTTTCCATGTAAATTTGGTGTTCTCTTGTGTATGGTGTTGCTATTTCAATTTCTATTCTTTATATTCATGATTAATCATTTTAATAGAATAAAGGTTTAGTGAATGCTTATGGATCTGATTATTGTTGAGGGTTTTGATGTTTTAATTTGTTGCAACTGATTCACCCCCCTCCCTCTTAGTTGTCTCATTCATTCAACAATTGGTATCAGATCAAGGTTCCTTGGAGAAGAGCTTAACCTCTTAAGGTAGATCTGAGATGGTGAAATAGATTGATTGCCATAGATTTGATGGAACATAGTATGCATTCTAGAAGACAAAGATGGAAGGATATTTGTCATCTCATGGATTTGAGATCGAAAAGGAAATAAAGACTCAATATGTTGAACCTCATAATGGTTTGAGCACAAATAATGAAATCAAAGCACATGAGGTAAATGCTAAGGCAAGATTTATTCTAATGAACAGTCTTTTAAATTCTGAATTGGTTAAAGTTATGAATCTTAAGACTGCTAAAGATGTTTGGGATAAGCTTGAAAGTATTTATGAAGGATATGACAAGGTTAAATGAGAAAAGTTGCATAATTTGAGACCATGCAAATTTCTGAGGATGAAACAATTTCAACCTACATACAAATCTTTGTGGTCCTACAAGGGTGAGAAGTCTTCAAGGTGACAAGTATTTCATTCTTTTGATTGATGATTACTCTAGAATGACATGGGTTACTTTTCTTATAGAGAAATCTAATGCAATAGATAGATTCAAATTATTTAAAGCTATGGTTGAGAGTGAAATGAAAGTGAAAATAAAATGTTTAAGGTTAGAGAGAGGTGGATAATTCACCTCCAATGAGTTTAACATGTTTTGTGAAGTTCATGGAATAAAGAGACGCTTGTCTACCCCTAGAACTCCTTAGTAGAATGGAGTGGTTGAGAGGAAAAAATGGATTGTTCAAGAAGTTGTTAGAACTATGATGAAAAAAGAAAATCTACCAAAAGTATACTAGAGAGAAGCAATTCATACTTTTTTTACATACTTAATAGAGTTCAAGTCAAAGATAACAAACACAAAGACTCCCTATGAGTTATGGTATGGAAGGATTCCTACTATCAAATGCTTTAGAGTATTTGGAAGAAAATGTTATATCAAGAGATATGAAGAAAAATTAGGAAAGTTTGATGCAAGGTCTGATGAAGGTATTTTCCTTGGATATTCTACTAAAATCAAAGCTTAGACATGTTACAACAAAAGGCTGAGAAAGATTGTTGAAAGTGAAAATGTTAAGGTTGATGAAAATTTACATAATTCAATTGCAATAGATGGATATGCGTCAGATGAACTTGATTGCAGAGAAGAAGAAGAAGAATATTTTAAAGAAAAAGAAGTGTAGAATGAAGAGAAAGAACCTTGAGAGAAGACCCCTAAGTATGTGCAAAAGAATCATTATGAAAAATAGATCATTGGAGACAAGAGGAAAGGAGTATTGCCAAGAAGTAGAGTTGTTGAAATTGAGGTAAATTTGTGTTTACTTTCTAAATTTGAACCTAAAACTATGAGTGAGGTGTGAAAATATAAACATTTGATGAAGGTAATGGAAGAACTTATGCAAATTGAGAAAAATTAGACTTTGGGAATTGGTTCCTAGACTAGCAAACAAGAACATAATTGGAACTAAGTGGATGCTCAAAAACAAGTTGAATGAGAATGGAGAAGTGGTAAGAAATAAAGCAAGACTTGTGTGTAAGGGTTAATCATAAATGGAAGGTATATACTTTGAAGAAACATTTTCTCCAATGGCTAGGATGGAAGCTATTAGATTTTTTTTGGCATTTGCAACATACAAAGACTTTGAGGTTTATTAGATGGTTGTGAAGTCTACTTTTCTAAATGGTGAATTGGAAGAAGAGGTTTACATGGAACAACCAAAAGGATTTCAATTGTCAAATCAATTGAATATGGTGTGTATATTGAAGAAGGCATTATATGAATTGAAGCAAGCTCCCAGAGCTTGGTATGCAATATTGGACAAATATTTGATAAAACAGGGATTCAGTAAAGGCACCACAAATATCTTTACTTCAAAATTGAAAAAGACAAAATATTGATAGTGGTTGTATATGTGGACAATATTATATTTGGAGGCAATGAATATTTGTGCAATAAATTTATGGAAGAGATGGAGAAAGAGTTTGAGATGTCAATGTGTGGGGAGATGAATTTCTTCCTTGGGCTACAAATCAATCAAACAGATAAAGCATTTTTATTTCACAGTCAAAGTATGTCAAAGAGTTGTTGAAGAAGTTTGGAATGGAAGACTCCAAACTATTATGCACTCCTATGGTGACTGGTTATGAGCAAAGATGATGATTCACCTAAGGCTAATCAGAGCAAATATAGCTCTATGATTGGTGAACTACTATATCTAATTGCTACTAGACCGGATATCATGCATGTAGTTTGTCTTATGGATAGATTTCAAGAAGATCCTAAGGAAACACATGTTGTAGCAGTGAAGAGGATATTCAAATATTTAAGAGGCACTCTAAATTATGGCTTGTGGTATCCTAAGGATATTGATTTCACATTAAGTGCTTATACATATGCAAATTGGGTTGGTTGTGTTGATGACAGGAAAAGTACAAGTGGTAGAGAATTCTTTCTTGGATGTAGATTGATGTCATGGTTTAGTAAGAAGCAAGATTTAGTTTCTTTATTCACTGTAGAGGATGATTATATTGCAATAGCATCTTGTTATACACAAGTTTTGTGTATGAGACAAAAATTGAAGGATATCAAAGTAGTGCATGATGAGCCTATATCTATCTTTTGTGATAATACTAGTGCAATTAACATTTCAAAGAATCTTATGATGCACTCAAGGACAAAGCATATATCAATATGGAATCATTTTCTAATAGAGAAGGTTATGGAGAATGAGGTGAAGCTTGAATATGTACCTATAAAGGATTAAATTGCTAACACATTTACTAAGGCTCTTCCTAAGGATACTTTTGAATATCTTCAAGAGAAGTTGGTGGTTATTTCCCCTCCTTCTTTGAACTAGATGCATATGGAGATGCATCAATCCACTGGATCTATGGATTCATCTCTTTTCTAGATTGATGTAGTGTCATTGTTGCAGTAAGGGATGTCAGTATACAAAATTGTTGATTTGGGTGTACTCCTAAGGGGAAGTATTAAGAGAAAGTATCTTGGTTCATTGTCAAAGGGGGAGAACAATTCAAAAAAAAAATCCTTTTCCACTAATTTCAAAGAGGGAGGGAGAATCATGTGAAATTTTTTAATCTACTCAGGGGGAGAAAATAAAGAAAGTGTGTTCAAAACTATTGTGTTGTCTTTGATGGTTTTTCACATCATGTGTTTTCATCAATGAAAAAGGGGGAGATTGTTGCAAGTATGAAGGTGTTGTCACTGATGTCAAAAAGATGTCTACAAGTTGGTGTTGTCATTGATGTCAACCATGTGTTGCATGATGAAGATGCCAAGGATATTGAGAAAATTGTGAAAAAGAGGAAAACAAATTGTTCCAAGTTGTGCATGTGTAATTGAGATATTGAGGAAGTGTTGTGAGTACATGGAGCTATCTTTATGTTGTAGTGTCTAGAGATGTATTGGAATGAATTAATGAGTTGAGATGATGTCTATAGTACTTTATTTCTAAGTGATTTTAAGAAAAATTGATGAAAAAAGAAAACAGTGTTGTGCAAGTGTTCAAAACGTGCTTTAGGATGTGCTTTGTGTTTCTTCTATGTTGATGCTATGTCTATGCAGATTTGATGTGTTCTTCTTGGCTATTAGTAGTTGTTATGTTCAGAATTTGGGTTTTTGTATCGTTGTACAAAGTGAGATATTTTCACCATTGTGTGAACCAGTTTTTTAGTGATGCTTTCTATAGCTTGGGAGAAATGTATTTGCTTTGTGTTTCTCCACAGTTTCACTTCAGGTTGTGAAAATCTGGGAAGTTGCTTATAAATTTTGTATCTTTCAAAATTTGAGGTTAAACTTGATTTGGTACAGTATAGTGTGTGTTTCATGTGTCATTGTACGAATAAGGACAGCTAGATGTTCTAGGTTGAAGTATTTCTATGATGCTAGTTTGGATGAAGTCTTTGATTGGATTGTAGGTGGTTCATAGATTATTATAGACTGTGTTTAAGTAAATTTTGTTTTTCAAAATTTTTTGGATAGATTTAAGGAAGCGTGTACTTAATGTCTTATGGTGTTTAGCATGGGTATTGGTTAACCTTGTGTTAACACTACATGCGAAAGTGTGTTGAGGTGTGTTAGGATCTATTTGGGTCCTAATTAAGGATTTATATGGGTTTCCTTCATTCCTATCCATTGCGGGAATGTTTAATTGTCAAACTAATTTTAAATTTTAAATGTAACAAATAGTTTCCAACCTTGGAGAAGGTTTTCAAGGTTAGGTTGTTATAAATGCGAGTGATTTTGTTGTAATATGTAAGATAGAGGAAAGATAGATGTGAGATAGGTGCAAGTTATGTATGCAATGAGAATGACAAAAGTATAGATGTGAATTTGAGTAGAGTAGTGCAAATTTCAAAGTGTTGGATTCTTGAAGGAAGTGAGTTGAAGGTTTCAAAAATATTTCATGCAAGGTTGTGAAAGTGTTGGAGCATTTGTGGTGGATTCCTTGTTGCATTGAGAGTTTCTCTATGTAACATTTATCTTCTATCTTCTTTGTTTCTTTCTATGGCAATGAACCTTCGCTGTAAGCCTTTTTGGACAATGTGTCATATTCTAGCAATGAGCCCTTGTACTAGTTTTGTAATTACTTATATTGTGAGCTAATCCTCACCATGGTATTTTTCTCATTGGGTTTTCCATGTAAATTTGGTGTTCTCTTGTGTATGGTGTTGTTATTTCAACTTTTATTATTTGCATTCATGATTAATCACTTTAACAAAATAAGGGTTTATTGAATGCATGCGGATCTAATTACTGTTGAGGGTTTTGATTTTTTAATTTGCTATAACTGATTCAACTCCCCTCAGTTGTCTTGTTCATTCAACATAGTCTTAGAAAAATTGGTCACAAATCTTCTCAAGAAGTTGACTTGTCCAAATAATGATTAGATTCCTTTGGCATTCTTTGGTTGAATAATTTTATCTATGGCTACCACTCTTTCTAGATCAATTCTTACCCCTTCCTTAGAAACAATTTACCCCAATATTTTCCTTCTTTGACACTAAAGGAACATTTTTTGGGGTTGAGGGATATGCCATACTCTAGTGTTGTAACAAATATATTCCCAAGATGCATGTAGTGATCCTCCTCTTTCTTTGAATACACTGTCAAGTCATCTTGATACACTGCCAAGAATACATCTATGAAATCTACAAAGGCTACATTCATATCCCTCTAAAATGTGGCATCAACATTTGTCAAGCCAAATGGAATCCTAATACATACATACATGCCCAAAGGAGTAGTGAATGCAGTCTTATACTGCTTAGACTCCTAAACCATAACTTGATTATACCTTGAGAAACCATCCATCATAGACAGTAATTCACAACCAGTTACCTTCAGTATCATGGCTTCCATGTTAGGTAGTGGATAGTTATCTTTAAGAGATGACACATTTAAATTTTTAAGTCTACATAGAGCCTTATGTCATTGTTCTTCTTTCTTACTGGCACCAAGTTGGACACACATGTGGAGTGTCTGATTGGCTTGATGATTCCTGAATCTCTTGGTTTTATCAAAATTTCTTGCATCTTTGGTGCCAAAGTAGGATTTATAGGCCTTTGCTTCTACCTAAAAGGCTTAACATCAGGTTTTAGAGGGATTTCATGTTGAAAAAAGTCCTCTCTATAAGCCTTTAAATCATCATATAACTAGGAAAATACATACCTTCATTTTCTAAGCAAAGAAATTAACATTACTTTAACTTGGGGCTTCATTTTTTTTTCCCACGTAAACCTTTTTTGGGGAATTCTCTATACCAAGGTTTACTTCTTCTAAATCATCATTGTGAGTAGATGCTTGTTTGACATTAGTTTTATTAGGGCCATCAAAAACCCTTTCCAAAGTTACCAGACCCTTTGGGATCTTGTTAGTCTTGAGTTGGATTATCTCATTACCAAACATAGTTTCCTTTCCATCCACCACTTCCACAAATGCCCCAAATTCAATTTCCTGACTTTCATATTGATCTATGCACTACAATAGTTTCAAGATATCTTCACCATCATTGAAAACCTGCAAACTTTGTATATTATAAGGAATTGATGGTCTTGTTTGCACCTCCTCTTTAGAAATGCCTAGAAAAGTTATATCATTTGGCTAAAGTGCAATGTTGGCTAGTAAATTTGCAACAAAATATTTACTTCTCTCTAACCAATCAATACCAAAAGCATCAAACTATTCTATGGAATCCCAAACAACATTCATGTACTACTTCAATCTTTTGTTCTTTGATGCAAATTTGGATCTAACTTGGAATATAACCAATTATGAGTCACCAATGACTCTCAATTTCTTTATCACATGCTTCTCAACTAGTCTCAATCCCAACAACAAGGCTTCATATTCAACAATATTATTTTTGCACCCAAACAACAAAGGAAAATGAGAACCTGAAAGTTTTACCATTGGGAGAGATAAGAATCATTGATACACCTTATCTCTCTTTTGAACAAGTTCCTTCAAAATACATTATCCAAAGGTCATTATAATTTGATGACTTCATCATTTATCTATCCAAAGGTGTAGGATTTTTGTCTTCTTCTCATTGCAACTCTTCTATTATGAAATTATCAATACTAGTGTCAACGAAATGGATTTTATCTCCAAGGGTAGCAAAATCTATCATATGTGGAATATAGACTCCCTGACAAGTTTGATGTCTTTACCATCTATTGGAAATGTGGCATATGATATGTCACATTGTATGTTGCCTCCCATGGATGCACTCCATTTTCTAGACAACAACATTCCATAGTTAGGTGGGATGTCCACCACAGTGTTACTCATGGTAGATTCTTTATCAGGAAAAGCAAAAATTTTGAATGGGACATCCTTGATAACCCCAATGAAAAGTGCCTCCCTTGAATCCATGGCATAAAATTTTCCATAAACACAATTTATCTATAATCCCATTTCCTTCATGATTTCTATCGGCATAATATTGGATGAAGTTCTTGAATCTATCATGAAATTCCTCGATAGTTTCTCATCAGCTATCAGAGTTACATAGAAAGGATCTACTTAGTTGGGATAAGTAGTAATAGTAGTGCCCAAGTAGATATGAGGGATTTCACTGATTACTCCCTCCACATACTCATCTTTTTATTCATTTCTACTCACTTTAGGTGGAGTAGACACCATATTTTCATTACAAGTTGTAACCACACCGTTGATAAGGGTGACTATCTTTTGCTTGTGCTCATCAACACACATCATTTCTAGTAAAGGAACTGTGATCTTAACTTGTGAAAGCAATTGGAACATATCTACAAAAGTATATTTAGGAAGATCATGAGATATCATACCTTGCTCATCAATCTTGTCATTCTATTGTTCACATTTCTCTTCAACCCTTTTCTTGTCCTCCTTCTTTTCTTGCTCAATATTTTTCTTTTGAGATTTTGTTTTCACATTGGGGAATACAACTTCAACATCAAATTTTGTTTTGTCACTCTTCTTGGCCCATATCTTACTTCCCTTATTTTCTTTGGCTTTGGCATCATCCACTTTTCTCTTTGTTTTTGACCTCTTGTTGTTTTCACTTTGCTATTTGATAAACATGTTGCTTGCCTTACTTTGATCTGCATTAACAACTCTATTTCTTAGATGGTGAGTATTACTTGCTTGTGCAACCAGTGCAACTGGCATTCTTTCAATTTCTTCATTTTATGGTCTTCTTGAACATATGTGAGACTCATGTGTTTCTAAATTACAAACATTATAATCCTTTTCACTATCTTCATCAAAGAAAACTTGCTAATGGTATTTAATTTCCTTTTGCCTTTGATTATCAACATCAACCTCATGAGATTCTTCTTCATAAGAACATTCATGATCAACAAAGTTAGATGTGTTCATAAGCACGTTTATTTCCTCATTATGGTCATGAGATGAATTATAATCACCAGATATAATCTATTCCTCCTCCAATGACTTTGCAACTACACATTGGTGAGGAGAATGTGGTAATTGATAGGCCACACACCAAAGAGTCTCATTAGAAAAATTAGCAGAATATTTTTGTAGTGGATCAAGTGGAACTTGATCTTGTGCATTTTTCTTATTATTGTGAACTGGCTTCCCATTATGCCAGTTTGTATTATAAGGGAAATCTTGTAATCTTGGGGGCCTTTCATTTTTATGGAAATGTTTCTTTTCATTTCCCAATCCTTTTTATTTTTTTTAAATATTGTATTTTATGTCCTTTAAGGTGCTCATCACCTTGTCCCATTTGTCGTCATACGTAGAAGCCTTTTCTTTCTTGTCCTTAAGATTTTTCAAAATTTGCACATCCTCTCTTCTTCCTACCTTGCTAGAAGCTATTCGGTCACTCTCTATATGCAATGCAACTTTGAAAGCATCCATTAAATTTTGAGGGTCCTTCTCTCTTAAATGATAGCTTATTTTTTAGTCAAAGGCATTACAATAAATAACTAGACATGCTTGATCATTTGGCCTTAAATCAGCAAGTAATCTATACATTATTTTTGAAATCTAGTATTGAAGTCAAACACCATTTCATTTGATCCTTTAGAAATGTTGTTGAACTCATTAAGCATAAATTTGGGGTTAGTCTTGTCTCCATACTATTCTCTGAACACCCTTTTAAACTCTTCCCATGATCCAATACTAGCCTCTGGCAGGCCTATTTACCAATCTCTTGCATCCTCAACTAATGATTGCATAAACAACTCCATTACCACATCTTCATTCTCAATTTCATAATCATAAATTAAATTCAAGAAAGTCCTCAAGTGATCCTCACTAGAAAACACATTATTTCTAGTGAATTTAGTCAGTACAACCTCGACATCATTGGAAATGGGATTTGGGCAACTAAGTATCCCATCAAAACACAACTATCTATATCTCTCCAATTGCAAGGGTCTCCTATGAAATTGGATTTCTTGGTTTTCAATGTACCTATTATTTCCATCTCCTCCCATATTTTGGTTCCTTTTTTGGTTCAAAAATTCCTATCACTAGATTGGTTGTAAGTATGTTTGATTTTATTTGTATTAAGAGGTTGAGAAGTAGAGATGGACTGACCTATATGAGGTGAGGTATCAATCTCAATTATAGGTGTAGGTTGCGATGAGGAATGTGGAGGGTCTTGTGAACTAGATGCTGTATAATTTCCACCAACGCATAAAGATTTTAAGAAATTAATTTTCTTTTGCATGTCAGCATTATCTATCAATATTTGCATTCTCTCCAATTCCTTCCATAGTTCCTCATTTTCCCTTTTCAATTTAGATTCCATTGTCTTTGATTTATCAGGCACATGAGCCTTTTGTGACGAGGCACCTTCATTAATGACCAAGTTTTTCATGGGATGCTTCCCTTTGTCAATAGATAGGTTTTGGACGTTGGATGTATTATGCGGAGCAATAGTACTTGTAATAGTGGAACTAGTCCAGGTGGTAGTATTTATGTTCTTTATGGGATCATGTTCATTTTTTCTAATAAGGATTTCAAAAATGACAAGGCCTATGGTGGCAATAGAAATTGACTTAGGCTCCTCTTGGTTCATAAGCTTCATTTTTTCCACTCTTCTTTTCAACATATCTCTTTCATAGACAACATTTCATTTTTTCCACTCTTCTTTTCAACATATCTCTTTCATAAACAACATTTCTAATCTTTTCCTCCCTCCCCTTTTCCTTTTTCTTCCTTGTTTCATCGTGTATCTGATCTTCCCTTTGGATCTCATTAATTTCACCAAAAGCATCCTCAAATTTTGGAATGGTAATATCATAATTTGAAGTATTTGATAAATCTATGAGATTCTAAGAATTGTCAATGGATCATGTTAACAAAGGAAGCAATAAAGGAGAAGAACCATTTGAAGTAGGATGAATAATGCAAACAACCCTAGCATTTGTAGAGGAAACATTACATTGAACACTACTACTCATATTTCTTCTTTCCCTAAGCCTATATTGATGTACATTTACAACTGATTTGTTCGTTACATCTTCCTCATCTTCATAATCTTGATCTAGCAAATTTTGTTGGCTCTCGTGACTAGAATGATTACTAATATAAGAATGAGAAATTTTAGGAACAGGATGGGGGGTAGACTTGAATTCACATCCTTTTATTTCCAATATTTTTTTGGAGTCTTCTAAAGTTCACCTTCTAGATTTTCATCAAGGTGCTTCTTCATATGAGCTCTAGTCCACCTCATTTCTTCTTTGCAGCTTCTTCAGCTTTGTTCTTCTCAATTTATTTTGATTATTTCAATGCACTAGAACAAAGACTTAGAGTCACCACCCAAACTAATGGGAATTGTGAAAAATATTTATGAATTATGAACAAATTTGAAAGAATTCGTAACCATAGAGATACTTCAAACAGACCTTTAACAATTTAAGTGAAAACTAACAAAGAAATGCAAAGATTGCTTGGATATTTTAGCAAAGTGACATCAATTTTACAAATGGAAAGACAATTTAATGGATTCACTCATGAATGAACATATATTTGCAAAAATTATGACTCTATTTTAAATTTTGATCTTGAACTAGAGACTTTAAACTAGTTTCCTCAACAAAGTCGCCAATTTGTTGGTGTTTTTTAAATACCAAGATGATCTCACAAATAACCTATTGAATTTCCATCTTCTAATGCCCAACTATTTGGAGGGATTGGCTAGTGAAAGAGTGAAAGTTACAATAAACTTCCTCCTGCACTTTGGGATCTACAAGACCTAGGAGGGTGATCCCATACAATGTATTCAAGATTCTTTATGCAAATTCATATTACACATTACAAATAACATATTCGTTCCCATAATTACTACTTGAAAGATAAGAATTTTAAATACTTGGAGGATCTTTAAGCATTTAACATTCAAAGCAAGGGAATGTAAGTTTCAACATGAAACTTCAAGAAATAAAACCTCAACTAAAATGAAAATATGATAATTGTTCTTTGATTGGTGCGAGAGATCCTAGAGAATACAAATTTAGACACAAATAACAAACTAGTGCCTTACCCTAGGGCATGGTGTTAAATTTAACACAAATCCTTGAGTATAACAACATTTAATCATACCATTATAGAGCTACTACAACACTACATTGCAACATTGTACTCCAATACTTTGAACCAAAACTACTTATCAAATCCTTGCACTCAAATTACATGAAAATATGATTCTATAAAAAAAAATTAACCAATTCTTTGAATTATAATAAAGAAAAAATCACACATTCATAGGAAACACAGTGAAGATCAATTGAAATACCCTTGATCATTTTCATTGATAATTCATGTAAAGAGTACACAAGGAGAGAAATGACTTCAAAATTATGCAATTCTTGAATTTAATGCTAGTACTATTATACAACATTAAAATTGTAGAAAATTCAGACTCAATATCCTAAAATAAGACTCGACTTCTATTTCTTTGTGCTTGCATTACAAAGTTTCTATGGGATATCAACAACAACCATATCGGTGGACTTGAATCCCCTTTTATAAAAACAAGGAAGCAAACAAGCATCAAGCCAATTGACACTTGGACATATATTCATTTGACTTCATTTTCAATTACACTTCAAAATATGGTTACATTTGCAAACCATGGGGGGAATATTCCATATAAGACAAAAATCCTTTTCATTTGTTGGTGAAGATATTCCTGCTTTCCAAAAGGCCTCTTATTGAAGAAGATGGTCGAGCAACGAACCTAGTATTCTTTTCAACTCCTTTTCCACGTGCCTCCAAAATTGTAGAACATAAAGCATAAAGAGAAAAAAACAAAGTAGAACTTCCACATCAACAATTGACATCAACATTTTTAAACTTGGAGGAGACAATATTTAAGCATTTCTTCATCAAAGGCTTAATTGGTAAAATTTTCAAGCCATGTATTGAACTCATCCTCAGTTAGCCATTGAACCTCAAATAATTTTTGCACTTTAGAATTATATGCATTGTACGTGGCATCCATAATGGTTTTAGTTTCCTTTATAAATACATCCAAATTAATCTCCACCTTGAATAATTCATCCAAGGAATTATTCAATTAAGAATACTCTGCCTTTCCATCTTTGTAAATATATGCTAATAGTGATGGGACAGTGGTCCTGAATTCCTCTTTCCACTCATTAAAATCTTTCAAATTCCCCGCCTCATTCAAAATTTGAGGCATACCACTCTCTTCCATATCTTTAAACATTTTCAACTTATTCTTCACTTGTATATCCAACTTTCTTTGGAAACTAGAAATTTCCCAAAGCAATCCAATTGCTTTTGTCAATTGTGGCACATTGGTGGGAGCTTCAGGATCACCATCCATAGTTGTTATCATTTCTTTCAATGTTTATGCCATTGTGCTCCACCTACTCCAAGTATTTTGGAAAGATTCTTGGACTTGGGAATGCTTCTTATAGGCCTCATGAAGGTTTTTATAAACATTCCATGCATTATATAGTTTGTGAAGAATACATGAAATTCTATGGCCTAAAATATCATCAATCATTTTAGTCACAACCTTCCCTATTTCTTCCTTAACTTTCTTTTTATCATCTATGGCCACCTACATTTCTTCCTTTAAACTTTTAATTATGAGAGATAGAGTTTCTCTATCTTGTGTAGAAAGTTCTGATGTAGGTGTAGGAGGTGGAAAAGCCTTTTGTGTTGATCTTTCTTGAGCTAAAGTTTCCCCCAATTTGTTATATTCATCTAGCAGCCTATTATGCCTCTCAAATAATCTATCATATTTCTCTAGTGGCATCTCTACAATATCAACACTCAACATTGCCACATGTATAGTTAACTTGGAAGCTTGGGTGGGTGTTACTTTAGTAGCTCTCTTCACCACTATATCTCCTGTGATCTCACAAACTGACCTTATTACTCTTGGCTTCCCAATGTTTGGTTATGTTGACTAAAGTGAAAGATTGTGTAACTTGGGGCTAAAACTAGATCCAAATACCCTATTATCATACCGCTCCTCAAAAATCAAATCCTTGAGATCATGTCTAATTACATCAAGGGAAGGGGGAAAAGTTAAATCCCAAACAAGTAACAAGAGAATCCCACTATCCTTAACCAATTTTTTGCCCTCCACAAGAGTAATTGAAAAGATCTCTTGCATTAATTTTTCCTCTTCTTGCTTCTCTACTTCCTCATGCATTGAGGGATCAACCTGCTCCTTTGCACCTTCAATTCTCTTTTTGATCTCATCACCTTTTACTTGAATAACAAATTCTTTGAACTTCTTTGTTTGCACAAAGCATTCATCATCCATGAATTCTCTACAAGATTTTATTCTTATGTCTTCATCATCAATGCTATCATAAAAAATAGTGGTAACAATTCTTTCAACAAGGACAAAAGGATCCAATGCATCATTCCCAACAAGAGAGGGAAATCTTTGTTGTACTTCTTGCTCAGTGGGAACATGCTTTGCAGACTACTCCTCCATATCATTTCCTCCTCCCTTTGCTTCAAAATAGTCAGCAAAGGGGTTGACATCAGGTCTTTTCTTAATCTCCATAAGTTGAATTGAGGGGTTCCAAGTAGATGATTGATTTGATTGGATCCTACTTTTGGTTTCTTGCTCCTATTTTTTAACCCTAGTAGCCTCTTTAGCTTGTTTAAATTTGTCATAAAAGTCCCCTCTTTGTAGGAATCCAACATTGTCATAGCCCTTTTGAAAGGGTCCTTGATTTGTGCATAGGGGCTAACATAAATAGGATTAACCTCAACTCTTTTTGCTTCAACATCACAAATATGAATCCACTGCTTCTTTCTCTTAGCAACCATAACATCAAATGGAAAGTTTTTTATCACATCTTCAATATATAAAAAATGATGGTAAAATCTAGAACTACCCTTGTTCTTCCTTTCTTTGTCAACAAAACCTTTGGGGTCACAATTTCTAACATTCTCAACTTTGATCCTTAGATTTTCCAACATTCTAGCAAAATTTCCCAATCCTTCCTTGGAAGTAACCCTAAAATGTGAAAAGGAGAATTAAATTGGAATAAATGATCTCTTTTTAGCACCTATAAAGTTCTCTTTATCCATTGCATTTAACTGCTACATAATTTCCATGAAACAAGCTCGTCAAGAACATACTTAGGCAATTTGTGTGGCCTCACCAAAGCTCCATAGACCTTGAACACTATTTAAGTAGAATGGAGATACCAATCTCCCCAATTGTGGTCTAATTTGGTGCCCTCCTTGAACTCAAAAGGTTTGAGGATCTCTTTGATACCTCTAGAAATTTGGTACATATGCTTCAAACCAAGATTTCTCAAGATGCAAAGCTTTAATCCATTGCAAAAGGTAGTATAATTCGACTCTAGGAAATTTTGGTCCCATATATGAGTCCACATTTGTACTGAAAAGTAATTTCCCTCCTGATCAGTCATTCTAAGCTTCATGAAATCTTTCCAAGAATTACGACCAATTCATAACATGTGCATAAGCATATAGTAGTGTGTGAAATACAATGAAGCATTGATCTCCTTCAAATCCACCAAATTTTTATGAAGCATAATCAAAACCTTTGTTACCATCCTTATTTTGAATATCCATGGCCATAGTCATCATGGCAATGTGCATTTTCAAATCATATTTTCTTCCCAACACCTAACATAGGTAGAAATAGGTAATTTTGAAATAATCCTCAAAATCATCACAATTGAATGGTTTGAAATCCTTTGGTGTAAACCTAACTCCTTTCTTCCCTGAATCCCTTTGCCAATGTCTTGGTAGCACATGGTTTCTGTAACCATACTTGTCCCTTTCATATTCTTGATATAATGCACCAATGTGGATAGCCTTAGTGGCTAAAGGATTCAATCCAAAAGTGGTCACAATTTGACTTCTTGTGACATTGAGCAATGCGGTTCCCTTATCACTTTTTATAACCCTTGCCTTAGGGTCATATACTTTGCAATCAACAAAAGCAAATGAACTTCAACGAAAACTAATCTAGGTGGATTTCCACCAAAAATTTAAGTATTTCAAATGCTCTAGAAATCAACACCATGTCAAAGTGCTCGGTAAAACAAACTCAACACAACTTGAACGAATTTGATAGGTCATATGCTCAAGATATGTGTGGTCAAAGTTTGGTCAAATAGAAGGCCAAATGCATATTCAGGGTCAAAATTTGATCATCTTGAAAATGGTTAAAAGTGGCATCATGTTGAAGAGATTGTCACCACAATTCTAATGTTGCTTGTTTCATGTCAAACAAAGCTCGTATGGAGAAGATACAACCAGTCAAAGTTACAAGAAAAATGGGTTGACCATGCTAACGTCAGCATGGTGACATGGCATCTTAGTCAACAGTTTGTACACTGACATGGTAGGTGAGTCAGCATCCAAGTGTTGAGTTGGATAAATCTTGGCTTGACATGTGGCAAAAGTTAACCAATCATGGTTTGACACATGGAAAAAATCAACCATTTGCAAAGTGCCACATGGCATCTCTTCCAAGCAATCAGGTTCAATAGTTTACTAAAAATTGCAAGGTGAGGGTCAAACCCCCAACCTCTACTTTACAAGCCATGAGCTCCACCAATAGCCCATGCACTATGATCATCACCTATTTCGGTGCGGTTTCTATTTATTAAAGACTTTTGGATAAGGTGAGTTTAAAAATAGAGGTTGGCGGTTCAAATCACCAACCTCTCCATCACCACTAAGCACTCTCAACGGTCACACCATCACTTCCTTTGGCAACAAAATAGGAGGCGAGTGATTCTTGAAGAAGGCTTGAAGCCAAATCTACCATAATTAAAGACTTAAACCCCTAAATAAATCAATAAGCCTTTAATTGATAAAGCTTAACCTAATTCATGATTTTAAGGGCTTAAAATATTCAAATGATTTTTATAAAAGATTATTAAAGGTTTGAGGTTATCTTTAAAAAGATTATTTCAAGGATATTGAATATTTTTAAAAGGGGTTTTATTATTTTGTAAGTCCAAATTTTAAGGGCTCGTAATTAAAAGGGTTAGATTATTTTGGGAAGATTATTTTAAAATTAACGGAGATTTTAAAGATTTTTACTTGTAATGGGTGATATGGGTTGATTTTGTAAATCATATGGTTATTTACCATATTGAGTAAATTTTGTGTATAAAAAGGGGGTATTTGGCTTTGTAAGGGTAATGGAAATTAGGTGGTGAATTGGGGAGAGAGTTCTTGTGGAGAGTTTAGAGAGCTTGGAGAGTTTTGATAGTGAATTATTCATCTCTATGCATTGGAAGCTTGAATTCGAGCTTATTGTACTTGAGAGAGGACTTTTGTAATTCATTATCATCCAAGGAGATGTGAGGAGACTCTGTAACAGTTAAAGCCTTGTAAACCATTTTCTGGAGCATAATCAAGGATTGGTCACTCTATTGGAGAGGGATCTGGAGATGTAGTTGTTTGGTGAACTTTGTTATCAACTTGGTGTTTCTTGTGTTCTCTTCTTTCTCTGATTCTAATTCATTGTTTAAACATTGTAATGTTTGTTTAAGCATTTCAATTACATTAATTATGTTTTCAAGACCTTCAATTTAATCATTGTAAAAGTTATTATTCATGTGCAATAGTCCTAGATCCTAACATTAGAACATAAAAATTTGGCACGACAAGCTTTCCCAAGTCACACATCCACAAATTATAGGATGGTCGAGGATATTTCTGCCTCTTGTATGCATACTTAAAAATATCCCATCTGATCTAAGGAACAATGATGTCACCAACTTGTCTTTATTGATCCTAAAGAGGATCAGTTAATACACCCTCACTTGTAGCCCTTTTCCCTACCACCTTGGCTCCTAGGAACATTTCAAGATCATCCTCCATGAACCTTGAATAACCTCTCTTGACCCCCTTTGAATTTGATTATGTCTTTGAAGTTGTAGGTTTCGGCTTCTTAGCCTTAGTTTTAGCCTTTTTAGGCTTGGGTTTAGCCTTTGAGGGTTCATTGGCTTGACTCGTCTTGTGGTTTTAGTAGAACTAGGGTTTATAATTTTAAATTAAAATACTAGGGTTTTAAATTATCCAACACAACAAAATTGTGTAGGTTTTCAACTTAAAATTCTATAACCAACCCTATAGGTATGTTCCTTAAAACAAGCTCCTCATCCTCAAATTCTAGTTGAAATGATGAAAAATGCATAATTCAATCCTTTATAGGCTTCGATATTGAGAAGTTATTCCATTAATGGTGAAAGACGGCTTGCACGAGTGAATAGGAGTATTTTGTCAAATAGCCATTCTAGTCTAAATTTCAATTGTTGAATAATTATTTTAAAACAGGATCAACAGTTGTTGCATGCCTTTTGCATATTGCTCCTTGCTTTTTAGTACATTGATACAAAACCATGACATGAACAATAGATGTGATGAATTGTGGAGTTCACACATAGTTGCCCACTACACCTTCATTTTGGAGGCCATCACATATTGCACAAAAGTCTTGGGGCTGAAAAGATGAATTAGCGATGTGAAAGGTCCCCAAGATGGAAGGAATATTCCAGAGCATATCCTCCATCCTTCCATCACACATCACTTCTTTCCTTGTCTTCAGAAGAGTGCAATCTGTGATACAAAGGATGTATGTAATGCACTGACATAGTGACACTTGTATGTGGAATATTCTTTAAAATGTTCACTTTTCTTTCCTTTTTCCATGAAGCACATCACATATCTCTTTTCAAGTGTGGGCCTTTTGACACAAGAATGCGATATGAAGAGGGGGTGTGATGAGTCATCACCTGTCTCAACATCTTTCAACATATTCTTCTTTTCTTTCAAAATTCCCATCGTACATTGCATTTTAGAGGCTAGCGAGTGAAGAGCTAGTTGTGATGTGAAGGGTTCAAGTGATGGAAAGGAAAAACTAATAACACATCACATATCACACAAAGGGTTTGGGAAATCTTTGGCACAAAACCAATGTGATAGAGGTATGCGATGAGAAGGAAACAATAAGGCATCACACATTGCAATTTTGAAACTGGTGGTGCGAAGGTAAAGTGTGATGTGATAGAAGCTTGTGATGGAACAACTTAAGTATGACAATTGTGCACATGTGTTATAAGTTGTTTTAATGAAAGGGTTTCCTAGGCAACATGGGTAAAAAAGGCTTAATAAAACCTAACATATGGGCCAAACTTAGGATAAATGAGATAAATATTTCGAGACATCGACCATAGGAAATATTAAAACCATAGACCATGATTAAAATATTTTCATGCAAAGGGACAAATCAGTAATCCTAGGCACAAGGGGTCGTTCAACACATGGATTATTGACTTGATTATTAAATTAGATGATCGAAGACTAATTGCAACAATTCAATGACAAAATAAATCAAAAGCACCCAATGCAAAATTTATTAAGGTTTTTTTTTGAAAGGTTGATAAACCCTAAACAATGTAGCATAAACCTTAACCATGGAAAAACCAATAAAACTCAAATAATAATGGAATGAATACAGGGGAAAGCAAATTTTTTGAAGGGTTCCACCAAAATGCCCTCAACACTAAAGAACTAGTTAAGATATACAGAAAAACCAAAGAAAACAACAATAATCAATCTAATGATAAACCCCTTTTTTGGGCTAAAAACAAAAATGTACTTAATGATGGTATAATTGATGCCAAACATGTTCAAAATGTCCAAACACAATTATCTTCCAAAAACAATCCAAATGTTCAAGTTGTCCAAAACAATGTCACTATTGCACAAGGACAACCTAAGCAAAGTAATCCACCCAAATGTAAATATACTCCATTGGGAGAACCCATGGAGATAGTTTTTTCTAAAAATTGGTTTAAGAAAATCTAGCTAAATATCCTATGAGAAGACCATCTGACAAAAAACCAACCTAAACCCATGGTATAAAGATAATGAATATTGTGAATACCATAGGGTCAAAGTTCATGACATTGAAAAATGTATGAAACTTAAGAATTACATTCAAGATCTCATCAATCAAGGTGAGATAGAAGTTTAAGGCCATCCATAAAACTCCTTGAATGATCAAATAGTTATGTCTAAGGATCCTTTTCCTAAGCATGGTGAAGGAAGAACCTCAACTTCCAACAAGGGTACCACCCATATTTCACTAATAATGTCCACAGTTCCCCATTTTATGATTCTATAGTAGGTAGAGTGGAGGAATATCACTCTCACATAGTCACTATGACCATCAAAATCTCAAATTATGCAGTAACTAGGTACTTAGGTTGGGTAACCATCTAAGGAGATTATTCCTCATCAACCCAACCATCTAGCCAATACAACCTTTTACATCATCTTGAAAAAAACCTACCTAAATCTCCATTTTAGAACTGGGCATGTGCAGGATCATGGTATGCCAAAAAGTGGCAATGGAGGAAAAAATACGTGTTTCTACGACTCAAAAACGTGAAAATGGTGAGTTGACTTTTTGGAGCTGGGGTGACTACCGAGGCAGAGGGAAAACTTAGTTTTAGGAATCGGATATCCGATTTTGTTCAGTGTATAAACAAATCTCATTCCGACCCAAGCAAAAGGCTAAATCTCATTCCGACACAAGCAAAAGGAATCGGATATCCGATCCAAATCGGATATCCGATTCAAATCGGATATCCGATTTTGGTCAACTGTATATATAAAAAAAGCCGCGACCAAAACTCATTCATTTTTATTTTCGGCTCATCGGCGGGGGGCGCATAGTGGAGAGCGAAATCCGATATCCGATTTGGAATCCACCTCTATCAGGTAAAATTTTTAATTTTTAATCAAATTTTCAATTAGATTTGTTTATTTTTAATTGATTTTTTTCAAAATATTGTTTTTTGGTAGAAAAAACTAGGGTTTTTTGGTAGATTTGCAAAAAAACATAAAAAATTGAAGAAAAATAGTAAGAAACTACTTTTTTTTAAAATGTAATGGCATTTCCATAGCATACAAACATTGAGAGCAAATAAAATACAGAGTTCAATCCATGAATTATAGAAAATAGATTTTTGTTGGTTATATTCATATCGCTGATTACATTGCACAAAACATACTACAACTGCATAAATATCAAATGGTGACAGTTGTCGATGCTACCACATTTTTCATACATGTCTACCAAAGCATTTTATCAAACAGTTCACTACCTTGCTGCTATATCTAAAACCCTAAAACAGACTTGCTTATGAACAAGTTATGGATGCTTGGAAAAGATCTATCAAA
>VDFB02005162.1:0-21894 GCA_007258455.2 Sequoia sempervirens
TTTTCTGAATGAATGAAGCAGATGAGTTTAAGAATGATGGCACCCTTCTCCAATCCCTCGACAACTAGATTGGGCAGTTCAAAGTTTCAAACCCTACAAATAAGCAATGATTTTCCCTTAAATTAGTGTGGCTCCGTTCAAAGAATCACAGGCTAATTTTTACCCTAAAATAGCCCTAAAACAACAGAGATTTCCATAGCCAACAATGAAAATGATGCAGCACCCCTTCAGCACAAATGTAATCTTGGTATCAATCTAAAATTTCAATAGTTGAGCCTAATAGTGATTCGTGTATGAAATCGCTCCAAGGACTTGTGTAATGTCCCCATTTTTTTGACGTCCTCTTTTAGTTGGGATGATTCAAGCATACTTACTATTTTTAGTAAGTGTTATTTTTAGCAGGGGGTTTGGTGCAGCGTTTTGGTCTTTGGAGAGCCCTTTCGAGCATTTCAGCTTCTCTTCAGTTCAAGCTTTAGGGAACAGTTTACTATTTTTAGTACTTTGGTTCAACGGGTCTCAGTCAGGCAGGTCACTACAACACAAAATTTAGTTGATATAAAGTTATTAAGGCTAAATCAATTTAATATTTGATTTATGCTTCGAAAAAAGGTTTTATATAAAGTAAGATTATATTTAATCATTGAGGCTCCTGAGAGGACATAAAAAGTAACATGGTGCCTAGTCAATGACTTAAAGTCATTTTAAAGTATTTAATATTGCAAAAAGGGGGTGGATGCCTAAATAATAAAAGAAGTTAATTTTATTTAAAAAGGCTAAAGTTGAGTTGATATTAAAATATTTATTTTAATACCTCCTCTTTGGGCGCCCAAGTTGAAGAAGGATTTAAAATTAATTTAAAAGAAAAGCTTTTGGAAGTGGGTGGATTTAACGGTTGCTGGAAAAAAAAAAAAGTGATTTTGTTTATCCCACATTTGCAAGGTGAATGAATGAACTCTCTTTAGAGAGTTATAAAAGAGATTGAGGAGCTCTCTTTTAGCAATGGATGTTTGATTATTTCGATGTTGTGGGTTTGGAGTTTGGCTTTGAGCTAGATTTCGACTTGTTGAGACGAAAACCTCTTTAAGATCGCCTTTGTTCATGTGTGAAAGATTACATCAAGAGAGTGTTTGGGGAAGCTTCATTCAGGAGCTTCAAATGTGCTTCATGGTTTGTAGATTTGGAATTAAAGATGAAGATTAGTGATATATTTTGGTGTCAAATTTGATGGTTTGGCTTGTTATTTTTCGAGAATGAATTTTGGTGAGTGTTGTAATCAATTTGGTGAGATTTTTTGGTATTTTCCTATGTTTCATATGGCACCTGGGAATACATATTTTTCTCATTAAACAAAAATGGAAGGAGATTTCAAACTGGGTGCTTGACTAATCCATTCCTCTTCCATGGGCGGTCATTTTAAGCATTAGTTCAAAAATTTTGATGTAGACTTGGATTTTAGGGAGCAAATCGCCCTAGCTAGGACAGTACAACCTCTTGGGATTAGAGAACAGGGCTTTCAGAGATTAAAGGAGCCAATTTCAATTGAAACAATACCCTAGATTAAAGGAGCCAATTTAATCTTGTTTAAATGCAGTTTGTTCATTTTTAAAAAAATAAATACCATTAGAAAATGGGATCCCAATTTTTTTAAATTGGGATCTCGTTTCCTACTAATCGGGATCCAGTTCCCTATCCGTCGGTTTAGGACCCTTTAACAAATGGGATCCCAATTTTTAAAAAGTGGGATCCTGTTTTACATTTAGGCTCGAGATCCCAAAGCTAAACGGGATCCAAATTTTTAAAAATTGAGATCCCGTTTATCAAAATCGGGATTGCGATTTTGCAATGCCGATTTCATTTTTTTGGCTGAGGAAAAAGCTTCCACGTTTCGTGGACTGAACTTTGTGCACTTACCCTAGTATAGGACTTCTAAAACCCCTTAACCTTTTTCCCTTTGTTTTAGAATCTCAAAATCAGAAATCTCAAAAAAAAAATAGAGCATTCAACTTCAAATCCACCTAAATCCTCACTTTTGAGTAATTTGTCAAACATAGGTCCCTTTGTTTTACCAGCATATCACAATGCCCATTGAGCTTATCCACACGTCAAGACCTGACTTCGAAAACATTAGAATTACCATACGATCTTTGTTGCAATCTTATCATACGCGATAGTTTTTTAAGAGAGGATAGAGTGTCTTTGGACTCTTTATTCTAGAGTGATTGGTGTGTCACAAAACACACATCAACAGTGTGTTGTTCTGATTTCATTATTTTATTTCTGCAATTTTAGTTCTTGATTTGTTCTATGTTTCTTTTAAAATTAACACAAATACTATAGATGGTATCAAGAACTCTTAGGTAGCACAAGAAATGGTAGAACCTAAACCTACTAGAAAATATTAGAGTATGGATCACTATGGTACCACAATTTAAAGTTTGTTTGTAGCTAGATGACATTGGTGCTATTTACTGGATATGTGGGATATGCAGCCATGTCTCGGTCCAATTCAAACCTGTTTTGTGATCAGGGTTGATACAACTGTGGAATCTCTTAGGAGGCAAGAGAATCATTGTGAGCTCAACCCAGGCTGATTTGGGCAAACCAATACCATATTTCACAAGTATTGCAGAATCCAAAATGAATCTAGTGAATTTTGATGACCTAAAAAAGTAAATAAATATTTTGGTGTTCATTTGAGGCAAATCCACTCTTTTTCCTACTCGCATCTGCAAGCAACTAATTTAATGCCACCCAAGAACCATGTAGATTGGGTTAATCTTCACACGAAAAATAATCCTAGTGATAAGTTCTAATTTAATTTTTCCTAGTAATACAATTGGAGATTTTGGTGCTCTAATTAATTCTTAGAGATCATTTGATTGGAAACCACTATTAACATCAGATCACTTTAGGTGATCAAAATTGAGAATGACATGATCATTTGATTGCATTTGGGGAGGATTGTTCAGAATTAAGGTGCAGAACATCCACTTCCAAACTTCCAGTTAAACTAGAATTATCTGAATACTTAGGATTTTGAAGCTATCTCTTTCACTCTTTCTTTTCAAGCTATAACTTTTCTCCAAGACTTGAGTTCAATAATAATGATAAAGATATTTTAGGTGAACTGCCTAAATATAGTTATTACCTAAATTCAATTAGACATTAAATTAAATAGGAAGTGTATTTTATTTCTCTATAATAATATTCTATTTTTAATTCCTATAAACTATAGTTAAATGTATATTATAATTTTATTTCTCTGTAATAATATATTATATATTTTATTCCTATAAACTATATATTGAGATATATATACTATTTTACTATATAACACATAAATTTTAATTTCGAAGAATTAATTTATTTCATTTACATTGTTTGCTTTATTTTTATTTGAAAAGTTGTTTTTATTTACTTAAGAATGATTTTATTCATTAACTATGTGTTTTGTTTTATTTTAGCTTTTATAGTTAAAGTGAGGGTTACGACCCTCTCCCTTTGTATTAATTAATAAAAATATTTTACATATATTATCTATTGATAATAAAAGATTAATGATAAAACAAGAAGAAACTAGAAATCACAGTCATTGTAGACTCATGATAAACACCATCACAAAGTATGAGGCTTTTACTATGTAACATGAGTATTTGCATACATGGTCAATGAGCCATTGTCAATCAAAACTACCTAATAGAACTGATCTGCATATATGACTAAAATTTAGACATAGATAAGTGAGATACCAAAGAAAGAAACTAGCTTAGTAATACCCTTGCACTAGACAAACTATAAGATTTTCAACATGGTAGCTATAGGCCAAAGGAACTGTCCTTTCTCTTGACCAATGAAACATAGAATAATCATAAGTCTACAATTTGAGATCCATCCATTAGTAAAATGAATAATAAAAAACTATTTAATATTTTGCATAATTGTAGCTTGTTATACCTCTACTTTTAGATCCTCTTGTTAATTTACAGAAAAATAATAATGAAAAAGAAAGAAACCAGAGAATTTATCTTACCAGCATGTGTAGTTTATTTATATTCCATAATTTCTTAACCATTAGATGGAAACTAACATTTCATTTAACTCTGTAAGTCTACCTTGAAATGAACATACCATGAACTTATAAGTTGTATTCAGCAGAAAAGAATTATGTGTGGAACATATGTAACTATACCCAGGGGACTTTATAGTGAAAAGTTGCGCCAACAACAATATGTAACTGTCCATTCTATACTTAATATGAAAAAGACTTACATTTAAAATAAAAATTATGTAATTCAAAATGTATTTGAAAAATAACTTTGAATAATGAAAAGTAGATTTCACCATCATAGAAGACCTTTCTTGTATAATTTTATTCCCCAGAGTTTTCCTACTCCTCCTGCTGAAAAGGAGCTTTGTTTGCATGAGCAAAGATATGAACTCTGAACATAGGTTTCCTTCGATTGTCGGCCCAGTTTTCCTCCTCCTAAAAAGGAGCTTTGTTTGCATGAGGAAAGATATGAACTCTGAAAATAAATTTGCTTTGATCGTTGTCCAACCGCTCAAAAATACAAATGTCTCCTTCCTTTATATTATTAGCCCGTGTAAAATATCTCCACCCCGCACTAAAGGTAGGCATATTGCTCTTCATAACACATTGCACCTTCCATTCCTTCTGTTCTCCATTCAAAATAACAAGAACAACTTCACTTTTTTGTTTTGGAAGTTGAATGGGATAATCCGATATTTTGGTGAACTCCTGCATTGCCAAACCATGCCAAAAACTAAGTAATTTAACCCAAAAGATCATTGATTTAATACATTCTTAAACTTCACAATTCACACAAATGCAGATTTCCATATTATGCCTTGCATATTGTGAGCTTGTTAAATGCCTCTGTTTTAGATCCTCTACTCCTAATGAAAATTTGAAAATATATATAACAAAAGAAAGCAGAGAATTTGATCTCACTAGCACGTGTGGTTCATTTACGTTCCGTGATTTCATAACCATTTCATGAAAGGGCCTATCTGATTTGAAGGGAGCAGTAGAGGAGACACACTCTCCATGGTTCTTAGATGAACAACCTGCAGCAAATTAGCTTTGTTGTTACACCAGTTCTCCTGATAAAAATAGGATCTAAATGCCTATTTTGAAAGATCAAATAAATTATGGAGCTTAAAAATTTAATAAAGTTGGACAAAACTTTTTCTTACCAAGAAAAGAGGTAGCCGCTGGTTCAGATGTGTCGTTGTTTTGCTCATCAGAAACCAAATCAACCACTAAACCATTGTTTGTTTTGTCATGGTATTTACCATGTTTTCTAAGACATTCCAAAGTGCACGTCCTCCATGCTATGAAAAGCTCCCCAGTTTCTTCATCTTCCATGATGCAAAGCTTATACAGATAGCCTCAAAAGCACATTTAAAATCCTGAAACACAGTATATCAACAACACAGGCAAAGTCTGAATGAATGAATGACATGCACTTGAAGTTAAGTCAAGTAGAATTAGATCAGTGAAGAAAAGAATGGCAGTATTGGCGAGGCGTACAGATCGTATACTGTGAAGGATTCTTGCTCTGGCATGTGAAGGACTTCCTCATAGAGAGGTTTGAATTTCTGACAAACAAGTTTGATAGAGTAACCATTTGGAGGCGCTTGTTGTGACATGTCTACAAGCTCTAGAGGCCTTAGACAATACGCATGGAGTTGGACCACCTCCCATTTTATTTTTAGCAAATTAATCACATCACTTAGGGCTATAACGTGGTACTAATGTTGTATTTGAGTCATAAATAGTAGGTCGTGTGTGAATTATGAGATCTGAGAGATAATGTTCCCAAAAAAACAATTAATGGAGATACAATGAACTTGAGTATCGTCGGTCACCGGAGTTCATTTAAAGTTGCCAATAGCTTTTTCCTGCTTATAGAATATCTTTATGATTTATAGGAACCTTTTCATTCATTTTATAAAGTAACTTCCCATTTAATTCATCACAGGTCTCTCTCCATGTATTTCAAGGCGGTAGGATAGACTTTAAAAAGGAAAATTAACAACTACTTTGGTTTTGGCAGCATTTTGTTCTTTTTCTTGGACATTAGTGATTAGGATTGTAACAGATTCAAACTCGATTAGTTGTGAATGATAATAAAATTAAAATTTATTGCGAACTGGATGTAATTATGTCTTAAAATTTAAAATTTGCTGACAAAGTATCGAGGAACAAGTGGCGCATTCAAAAAGAAGAAACATTGTATTTTTATTTTTAATTTTTTTAATTTTTTAGGGAGGGGAATCGGGTGCAGCATGGCCCCCCCTATAACCCCCCACCGCCGGTACACTTTTTACCATGACCGGCAGTGCTGGCGGGACACACCAACCGGTACCACGGGAGCGCCGGAGAGTCGAACCCATGGTGGGCGCCCTGCGACAGGGAACACCTAGAAGAAACATTGTATTTATGATTCTAAAAAAAAAACAATTGTATTTTTTAATTCAAATACATAAAGGAAAAGTTTTGATTTGTAAAGGAATACAATACATTTTTATATAATTCTAGGCTAATTAAATAAATCCATACTATCAAGTACAAATTAAATTATTTTTATTTTTAATGAAACAATGTTTTGATTTATAAACTGAAATGTTTAATTTAGGATTCAATAGTAATAAGGTAATTGATTTTGAGAATAATAATGTAGAAATATTTTTTTATGTTATACAGAATTTAAATTAATGATATCAAGTTTCTACAAATTTATTTTTTTATATATATTGAATCAAAGCAAATTACAAAGAATAAAGTTCCTTGAGATATGGCCAAGAGGCCCAATCAAAGGAATTAAAATCTCAAATATCTTTGAACTTATGAATTCCCTTTTTAAACAAGTAATAAGCATGCCTTGGAAAGCTAATAGCAAGTGGCGAATTATGGTAATTAATAACTCTATTCCACCAAATTGAAGCTGAGGAAAAACTAAAACCATGTTGTAAGGAAGCATTATTCCATCTTAGGAAGTGACAAACTTGTTGCCAAGCTCTCCAATTAGATTAAAGAGGAAAGGAAGCTCTAATTTTCAAAAAGGGAGACATTAAAATCTTATGTAACCATTTTACTGTTTGCCACTTACTTTTAACAACAACCTCCATAATTTGATGTCATACTAAAATCTTCCATGGTTCATCACCATTAGCAGCTCTAACAATCCACTTTGCAGCGAAGCAAAGCCCTTGATTTTTGGGGTATAGGAGATTGAGTCCTCCATTAGTTCATGGTTGAATACAATGGGACCAAGAAGAGGAAATGAAACCTACATTACCATCCCATTTGGACTAGAGAAATTTTTGAATCATCTTGTTTAATTCTTCATAACCATACATGTAAGGCAGCTAACAGGATGAGTAGTAAACACTAGTAGCAATTAAAAAATTGTTGGCAACCTGGATCTTACCTGCCAAGGATAAAAATTTATTACCCCAAGTAAAAAAAATATTTTTTAATTTACCTAGAAACCATCTCCACATATCTGAAAGTGAGTACCCTATACCAAAGGGAATGCCTAAATATCTTGTTATCTCCCCATGATTGATAGGTTTCCATTCTTTGTGAATCCAATGTGGAATAGAGCCACCTTGTGACATCAAAAACTTAGTTTTATTATGAGATAGTTGAGATCCCGAAACAACACAATACAATTCCAAGATTTCTAATGTATTGTTCAGTTCCTCTTCAAAATTTTGCAAAAATATCATGTTATCATCAACAAAATGTGAGTTAGTGACCACCTTTCCCTGAGGAATGGAAATACCTCTAATAAGTTTCATTTGATTGGCCTTTTGAAGAAGATATCTCGGTGCATCAACAGTGAGCACATATAAATTTAAATGAGATAGAGGACACCCCTGTCTTATAGAATGTTGTAGCTCAAAGGGAGCTAAAATAGAGTTATTAATTACAAGATGAGAATTTGCATCTTTAAATAACATTGAAACATGCTTTTAAATCCTTGGACCAAAACCCAACCACTACAACATTTTAAGAATGAAACACCAACAAATTCTATCATACGATTTATCAAAATTGAGCTTAACCACAAGTATGTTTTGGTATGATTGTTGGGCCCATTCTATAGTCTCCCATACCAACATAAGATTATCAAGAATAAATCTTCCTTTTATAAATCCAATTTGCTTGACTCTCACTATATGTTGCACAATGGGTTTAATTAATGAATTCATTATCAAGTTTCTACAATTCATATTGTTCTCTTTTAATGATTTCTTGATTTAATCCTATGGGAATTTTTGCATCAAATCTACAATTTAAAGCATAAAAATTGAATGTTTGTAATTTGATGAATGTGTCTAGTTTTGTATAATTTTTTTAATATCTATTATAGACACATAAAATTGGCCATCGTTATTTATCTCGTTTTTTCTTCTACATTTGATCAAATACAACCCTTATTATTCAATTGATTATCCAATTTTCATCCCTGTATTAATTAAATACTATAATATTACTTAATTAATAAAGTAATTATTCATTCCGAGCTTATTTCTAACCTAAACCATTTAATCATCTCTCTCATATATTCCACCTTAGATAAACAAATCTAATTCTTCACTTATCTAAGTTACTCACCCTCATCCAAAAAATTAAATAAATAATATAATTATTTGATTACCTATTTTCTACACTTTTCATCAAGTGGGCTAAGACCACTTAGCTATTTAATATCCCACTTGCACAACCAACCACTAGTCAACCCCCTTAATCCTATACATCTTCCAAGGTGTACAAAGGAATGGGTTCTTTGTGCACAGGGCATGTGCATTTGTACATGTGTAATGGAATTGATACTATGTCACATGGGTCAAAGGACTTGCTCATCCCTCAAGAGTACTCCAAATTACCCTTTCCATCTTGTCTACCCTATGACATAGATTTTTGGGAACCTAATGCTTCTCTTGCACTTATAGGGTTTTTCACCTAAAACGAGAGATATTAGATCCAAAAATGCTTATGAAGAGCCTCTCTCACTAAACTCTACTAAATATGACATAACTCTACCATATCTTCCTCAAGCTGTGATTTTATCTCATGAATAAATGGGCAAGCATCTTAGCTATGATTTTATCTCTCGATGAGTTTGTAACTATGACTTTGGCAACTAATTATGCATACTTGAATGGGATGCTAGTACATGAAGATATGTAGCGTGTAATATCCCCCACTAAATTTTTTCTTGGGATATGAATGATATGTATATCAAATCCTAAGTCCTAACTAATGATTTTGCACAGGAAGTTATAATGTATTTTCCAATATGAAATCCTTACTAGTTATTGCCGAATTAAATACAATATGCTTGCAAATCTGAAATAATAGTCCTGAATTATATATTTATTGCATACCACAAACAACAATCTAATACATGTAATTGGCTACTCAAATGATGAATGAAGACTACTGAAATCAGAAATAATCTATAGCTAATCCTAACAAAAGTACGACAGCCCAAACTTCAGCAAGGTTCCTGCGATTTTCTGAAGGAATGAAGCAGATGAGTTTAAGTATGATGGCACCCTTCTCCAAACTCTCGACAACCAGATTGGGCAGTTCAAAGTTTCAAACCCTACAAATAAGCAATGATTTTCCCTTAAATTAGTGTGGCTCCGTTCAGAGAATCACAAGCTAATTTTTACCCTAAAATAGCCCTAAAACAACAAAGATTTCCACAACCAACAATGAAAATGATGCAACACCCCTTCAGCACAAATGTAATCTTGGTATCAATCTAAAATTTCAACAGTTCAGCCTAATAGTGATTCATGTATGAAATCACTCCAAGGACTTGTGTAATGTCCCCATTTTTATGACGTCCTCTTTTAGTTGGGATGATTCAAGCATACTTACTATTATTAGTAAGTGCTATTTTTAGCAGGGGGTTTGATGTAGTGTTTTGGTCTTTGGAGAGCCCTTTTGAGCATTTCAGCTTCTTTTCAGTTCAAGCTTTAGGGCAAGGTTTACTATTTTTAGTACTTTGGGTCAATGGGTCCCAGTCAGGCGGGTCACTACAACACAAAATTCAGTTGATATAAAGTTATTAAGGCTAAATCAATTTAATATTTATTTTATGTTTTGAAAAAAGGTTTTATATAAAGTAACTTTATATTTAATCATTGTGGGTCCTGAGAGGACATAAAAAGTACTATGGCACCTAGTCAATGACTTAAAGTAATTTTAAAGTATTTAATATTGCGAAAAGGGGATGGATGCCTAAATAATAAAAGAAGTTAATTTTATTTAAAAAGGCTAAAGTTGAGTTGATATTAAAAGATTTATTTTAATACCTCCTCTTTGGGCGCCCAAGTTGAAGAAGGATTTAAAATTAAATTAAAAGAAAAGCTTTTGGAAGTGGGTGGATTTAACGGTTGCTGGAAAAAAAAAAAGTGATTTTGTTTATCCCACATTGGCAAGGTGAATGAATGAACTCTCTTACAAGAGTTATAAAAGAGATTGAGGAGCTCTCTTTTACAAATGGATGTTTGATTATTTTGATGTTGTGGGTTTGGAGTTTGGCTTTGAGCTATATTTTGACTTGTTGAGACGAAAACCTCTTTAAGATCGCCTTTCTTCAGGTGTGAAGGATCACATCAAGAGAGTGTTTGGGGGAGCTGCATTTAGGAGCTTCAAATGTGCACTTACCCTAGTATAGGACTTCTAAAACCCCTTATCCTTTTTCCCTTTGTTTTAGAATCTCAAAATCAGAAATCCAAAAAAAATAATAGAGCATTCAACGTCAAATCCACCTAAGTGCTCACTTTTGAGTAATTTGTCAAAGATAGGTCCCTTTGTGTTACCAGCATATCACAACGCCCATTGAGCTTATCCACACATCAAGACTTGACTTCAGAAACATTGGAATTACCATACGATCTTTGATGCAATCTTAGCATACGCAATAGTTTTTCAAGAGAGGACAGAGCGTCTTTGGACTCTTTATTCTAGAGTGTTTGGTGTGTCACAAAACACACATCAACATTGTGTTGTTCTAATTTCATTATTTTATTTCTGCAAATTTAGTTATTGATTTGTTCTATGTTTCTTTTAAAATTAACACAAATACTATAGATGGTATCAAGAACTCTTAGGTAGCACAAGAAATGGTAGAACCTAAACCTACTAGAAAATATTAGAGTATGGATCACTATGCTACCACAATTTAAAGTTTGTTTGTAGCTGGATGACATTGGTGCTATGTACTAGATATGTGGGATATGCAACCATGTCTCAGTCCAATTCAAACCTGTTTTGTGATCAGGGTTGATACAACTGTGGAATCTCTTAGGAGGCAAGAGAATCATTGTGAGCTCAACCCAGGCTGATTTGGGCAAACCAAAACCATATTTCACAAGTATTACAGAATCCAAAATGAATCTAGTGAATTTTGATGACCTAAAAAAGTAAATAAATATTTTGGTGTTCATTTGAGGCAAATCCACTCTTTTTCCTACCCGCATCTACAAGAAACTAATTTAATGCCACCCAAGAACCATGTAGATTGGGTTAATCTTCACACGAAAAATAATCCTAGTGATAAGTTCTAATTTAATTTTTCCTAGTAATACAATTGGAGATTTTGGTGCTCTAATTAATTCTTGGAGATCATTTGATTGGAAACCACTATTAACATCAGATCGCTTTAGGTGATCAAAATTGACAATCACATGATCATTTGATTGCATTTGGGGAGGATTGGTCAGAATTAAGGTGCAGAACATCCACTTCCAAACTTCCAGTTAAACTAGAATTATCTGAATACTTAGGATTTTGAAGCTATCTCTTTCACTCTTTCTTTTCAAGCTATAAATTTTCTCCAAGACTTGAATTCAATAATAATGATAAAGATATTTTAGGTGAACTGCCTAAATATAGTTATTACCTAAATTCAATTAGACATTAAATTAAATAGGAAGTGTATTTTATTTCTCTATAATAATATTCTAAATTTTATTCCTATAAACTATAGTTAAATGTATATTATAATTTTATTTCTCTGTAATAATATATTATATATTTTATTCCTATAAACTATATATTGAGATATATATACTATTTTACTATATAACACATAAATTTTAATTTCGAAGAATTAATTTATTTCATTTACATTGTTTGCTTTATTTTTATTTGAAAAGTTGTTTTTATTTACTTAAGAATGATTTTATTCATTAACTATGTGTTTTGTTTTATTTTAGCTTTTATAGTTAAAGTGAGGGTTACGACCCTCTCCCTTTGTATTAATTAATAAAAATATTTTACATATATTATCTATTGATAATAAAAGATTAATGATAAAACAAGAAGAAACTAGAAATCACAGTCATTGTAGACTCATGATAAACACCATCACAAAGTATGAGGCTTTTACTATGTAACATGAGTATTTGCATACATGGTCAATGAGCCATTGTCAATCAAAACTACCTAATAGAACTGATCTGCATATATGACTAAAATTTAGACATAGATAAGTGAGATACCAAAGAAAGAAACTAGCTTAGTAATACCCTTGCACTAGACAAACTATAAGATTTTCAACATGGTAGCTATAGGCCAAAGGAACTATCCTTTCTCTTGACCAATGAAACATAGAATAATCATAAGTCTACAATTTGAGATCCATCCATTAGTAAAATGAATAATAAAAAACTATTTAATATTTTGCATAATTGTAGGTTGTTATACCTCTACTTTTAGATCCTCTTGTTAATTTACAGAAAAATAATAATGAAAAAGAAAGAAACCAGAGAATTTATCTTACCAGCATGTGTAGTTTATTTACATTCCATAATTTCTTAACCATTAGATGGAAACTAACATTTCATTTAACTCTGTAAGTCTACCTTGAAATGAACATACCATGAACTTATAAGCTGTATTTAACAGAAAAGAATTATGTGTGGAACATATGTAACTGTACCCAGGGGACTTTATAGTGAAAAGTTGCGCCAACAACAATATGTAACTATCCATTCTATACTTAATATGAAAAAGACTTACATTTAAAATAAAAATTATGTAATTCAAAATGTATTTGAAAAATAACTTTGAATAATGAAAGGTAGATTTCACCATCTTAGAAGACCTTTCTTGTATAATTTTATTCCCCAGAGTTTTCCTCATCCTCCTGCTGAAGAGGAGCTTTGTTTGCATGAGGAAAGATATGAACTCTGAACAAAGGTTTCCTTTGATCGTCGGCCTGGTTTTCCTCCTCCTCCTGAAAAGGAGCTTTGTTTGCATGAGGAAAGATATGAACTCTGAACATAAATTTGCTTTGATCGTTGTCCAGCTGCTCAAAAATACAAATGTCTCCTTCCTTTATATTATTAGCCCATGTAAAATATCTCCACCCCACACTAAAGGTAGGTGTATTGCTCTTCATAACACATTGCACCTTCCATTCCTTCTGTTCTCCATTCAAAAGAACAACAAGAACAACTTCACTTTTTTTTTAGAAGTTGAATGGGATAATCCCATATTTTGGTGAACACCTGCATTTCCAAACCATGCCAAAAACTAAGTAATTTAACCCAAAAGATCATTGATTTAATACATTCTTAAACTTCACAATTCACACAAATGTAGATTTCCATATTATGCCTTGCATATTGTGAGCTTGTTAAATGCCTCTGTTTTAGATCCTCTACTCCTAATGAAAATTTGAAAATATATATAACCAAAGAAAGTAGAGAATTTGATCTCACTAGCACGTGTGGTTCATTTACGTTCCATGATTTCATAACCATTTCACGAAAGGGCCTATCTGATTTGAAGGGAGCAGTAGAGGAGACACATTGTCCATGGTTTTTGGATGAACAGCCTGCAGCAAATTAACTTTGTTGTTATACCAGTTCTCCTGATAAAAATAGGATCTGAATGCCTATTTTGAAAGATCAAATAAATTATGGAGCTTAAAAATTTAATAAAGCTGGACAAAACTTTTGCTTACCAAGAAAAGAGGTAGCCGCTGGTTCAGATGTGTCGTTTTGCTCATCAGAAACCAAATCAACCACTAAACTAGTGTTTGTTTTGTCATGGTATTTACCATGTTTTCTAAGACATTCCAAAGTGCACGTCCTCCATGCTATGAAAAGCTCCCTAGTTTCTTCATCTTCCATGATGCAAAACTTATACAAATAGCCTCAAAAGCACATTTAAAATCCTGAAACACAGTATAACAACAACACAGGCAAAGTCTGAATGAATGAATGACGTGCACTTGAAGGTAAGTCAAGTAGAATTAGATAAGTGAAGCAAAGAATGGCAATATTGGCGAGGCATACAAATCGTATACTGTGATGGATTCCTGCTCTGGCACGTGAAGGACTTCCTCATAGAGAGGTCTGAATTTCTGACAAACAAGTTTGACAGAGTAACCATTTGGAGGCACTTGTTGTGACATGTCTACAAGCTCTAGAGGCCTTAGACAATACGCATGGAGTTGGACCACCTCCCATTTTATTTTTAGCAAACTAATCACATCACTTAGTGCTATAACGTGGTACTAATGTCGTATTCGAGTCATAAATAGTAGGGCATGTGTGAATTGTGAGATCTGAGAGACAATGTTCCCAAAAAAACAATTAATGGAGATACAGTGAACTTGAGTATTGTCGGTCACCGGAGTTCATTTAAAGTTGCCGATAGTTTTTTCCTGCTTATGGGATATCTTTATGATTTATGGGAACCTTTTCATTCATTTTATAAAGTAACTTCCCATTTAATTCATCACAAGTCTCTCTCCACGTATTTCAAGGCGACAGGATAGACTTTAAAATGGAAAATTAACAACTATTTTGATTTTGGCGGCATTTTGTTCTTTTTCTTGGACATTAGTGATTAGGATTGTAAGAGATTCAAACTCGGTTAGTTGTGAATGATAATAAAATTAAAATTTATTGCAAACTGGATGTAATTATGTCTTAAAATTAAAAAGTTGGTGACAAAGTATCGAGGAACAAGTGGGGCTTTCAAAAAGAAGAAGCATTATATTTTATTTTTCTTATTTTTATTTTTATTTTTTTTAACGATTGGAATCGGGTGCAGCACGGCCCCCCTATAACCGCCCACCGCCGGTAAACTTTTTACCATGACCAATAGTGCTGGTGGGACACACAAACTGGTACCACGGGAGAGTTGGAGAGTCGAACCCATGGTGGGCGCCCTAGGAAAGGGAACACCTAAAAGAAACATTGTATTTATGATTCTAAAAAAAAAACAATTATATTTTTTAATTCAAATACATAAAGGAAAAGTTTTGATATGTAAAGGAATACAATACATTTTTATATAATTCTAGGCTAATTAAATAAATCCATACTATCAAGTACAAATTAAATTATTTTTTATTTTTAATGAAACAATGTTTTGATTTATAAACTGAAATGTTTAATTTAGGATTCAATAGTAATAAGGTAATTAATTTTGAGAATAATAATATAGGAATATTTTTTTATGTTATACAAAATTTAAATTAATGATATCAAGTTTCTACAAATTTATTTTTATATATATATTGAATCAAAGCAAATTACAAAGAATAAAGTTCCTTGAGATATGGCCAAGAGGCCCAATCAAAGGAATTAAAATCTCAAATATCTTTGAACTTATGAATTCCCTTTTTAAACAAGTAATAAGCATGCCTTGGAAAGCTAATAGCAAGTGGCTAATTATGGTAATTAAGAACTCTATTCCATCAAATTGAAGCTGAGGAAAAACTAAAACCATGTTGTAAGGAAGCATTATTCCAAGTTAAGAAGTGACAAACTTGTTGCCAAGCTCTCCAAATAGATTAAAGAGGAAAGGAAGCTCTGATTTTTAAAAAGGGAGACATTAAAATCTTATCTAACCATTTTATTGCATGCCACTTACTTTTATTAAAAACCTCCATAATTTGATTTCGTACTAAAATCTTCCATGGTTCATCACCATTAGCAGCTCTAACAATCCACTTTGCAGTGAGGCAAAGCCCTTGATTTTTGGGGTCTATGAGACCGAGGCATCCATTAGTTCTTGGTTGAATACAATGGGACCAAGAAGAGGCAATGAAACCTACATTACCATCCCATTTGGACCAGATAAATTTTTGAATCATCTTGTTTAATTCTTCATAACCATACATGGAAGGCATCCAACAGGATGAGTAGTAAACACGATTAGCAATTAAAAAATTGTTGGCAACCTGGATCTTACCTGCGAAGGATAAAAATTTATTACCCCAAGTAAAAAATTTATTTTTTAATTTACCTAGAAACCATCTCCACATATCTGAAAGTGAGTACCCTATACCAAAGGGAATGCCTAGATATCTTGTTATCTCCCCATGATTGACAAGTTTCCATTATTTGTGAATCTAATGTGGAATAGAGCCACTTTGTGACATCAAAAACTCAGTTTTCTTATGAGATAGTTGAGATCCAGAAACAACACAATACAATTCCAAGATTTCCAATGTATTGTTAAGTTCCTCTTCAAAATTTTGCAAAAATATCATGTTATCATCAGCAAAATGCGAGTTAATGACCACCTTTCCCTGAGGAATGGAAATACCTCTAATAAGTTTCATTTGATTAGCCTTTTGAAGAAGATATCTTGGTGCATCAACAGTGAGCACATATAAATTTAAATGAGATAGAGGACACCCCTGTCTTATAGAATGTTGTAGCTCAAAGGGAGCTGAAATATAGTTATTAATTACAAGATGAGAATTTGCATCTTTAAATAACATTGAAACATGCTTTTGAATGATTGGACCAAAACCCAACCACTGCAACATTTTAAAAATGAAAAACCAACGAATTCTATCATACGATTTATCAAAATTGAGCTTAACCACAAGTATGTTTTGGCATGATTGTTGGGCCCATTCTATATTCTCCCATGCCAACATAAGATTATCAAGAATAAATCTGCCTTTTATAAATCCAATTTGCTCGACTCTCACTATATGTTGCACAATAGGTTTAATTAATGAAGACATTATCAAGTTTCTACAATTCATATTGTTCTCTTTTAATGATTTCTTGATTTAATCCTTTGCGAATTTTTGCATCAAATCTAGAATTTAAAGTATAAAAATTGAATGTTTGTAATTTGATGAATGTGTCTAGTTTTGTATAATTTTTTTAATATCTATTATAGACACATAAAATTGGCCATCCTTATTTATCTAGTTTTTTCTTCTATGTATTTGATCAAATACAACCATTATTATTCAATTGATTATCCAATTTTCATCCCTGTATTAATTAAATACTATTTTATTACTTAATTAATAAAGTAATTATTCATTCCAAGCTTATTTCTAACCTAAACCATTTAATCATCTCTCTCATATATTCCACCTTAGATAAACAAATCTAATTCTTCACTTATCTATGTTACTCACCCTCATCCAAAAAATTAAATAAATAATATAATTATTTGATTACCTATTTTCTACACTTTTCATCAAGTGGGCTAAGACCACTTAGCTATTTAATATCCCACTTGCACAACCAACCACTAGTCAACCCCCTTAATCCTACACATCTTCCAAGGTGTACAAAGGAATGGGTTCTTTGTGCACAGGGCATGGGCATTTGTACATGTGTAATGGAATTGATACTATGTCACATGGGTCAAAGGACTTGCTCACCCTCAAGAGTACTCCAAATTAACCCTCCCATCTTGTCTACCCTGTGACATAGATTTTTGGGAACCTAATGCTTCTCTTGCACTTATAGTGTTTTTCACCTAAAACGAGAGATATTAGATCCAAAAATGCTTATGAAGAGCCTCTCTCACTAAACTCTACTAAATATGACATAACTCTACCATATCTTCCTCAAGCTGTGATTTTATCTCATGAATAAATGGGCAAGCATCTTAGCTTGATTTTATCTCTCGGCGAGTTTGTAACTATGACTTTGGCAACTAACTATGCATACTTGAATGGGATGCTAGTACATGAAGATATGTAGCGTGTAATATCCCCCACTAAATTTTTTCTTGGGATATGAATGATATGTATATCAAATCCTAAGTCCTAACTAATGATTTTGCACAGGAAGGTTATAATGTATTTTCCAATATGAAATCCTTACTAGTATTTGCCAAATTAAATACAGTATGCTTGCAAATCTGAAATAATAGTCCAGAATTATATATTTATTGCATACCACAAACATCAATCTAATGCATGTAATTGGCTGCTCAAATGATGAATGAAGACTGCTGAAATCAGAAATAATCTATAGCTAATCCTAACAGAAGTACGGCAGCCCAAACTTCAAAAAGGTTGCTGCGATTTTATGAAGGAATGAAGCAGATGAGTTTAAGAATGATGGCACCCTTCTCCAAACCCTCGACAACCAGATTGGGCAGTTCAAAGTTTCAAACCCTACAAATAAGTAGTGATTTTCCCTTAAATTAGTGTGGCTCCATTCAAAGAACCATAGGCCAATTTTTACCCTAAAATAGGCCTAAAACAATAGAGATTTCACAGCCGATAATGAAAATGATGCAGCACCCCTTCAGCACAAATGTAATCTTGGTATCAATTTGAAATTTCAACAATTGAGCCTAATAGTGATTCGTGTATGAAATCGCTCCAAGGACTTGTGTAATGTCCCCATTTTTATGACATCCTCTTTTAGTTGGGATGATTCAAGCATACTTACTATTTTTAGCAGGGGGTTTGGTGCAGTGTTTTGGTCTTTGGAGAGCCCTTTAGAGAATTTTAGCTTCTCTTTAGTTCAAGCTATAGGGCACAGTTTACTATTTTTAGTACTTTGGGTCAACGGGTCCTAGTCAGGTGGGTCACTACAACACAAAATTCAGTTGATATAATGTTATTAAGGCTAAATCAATTTAATATTTGATTTATGCTTCGAAAAAAGGCTTTATATAAACTAACTTTATATTTAATCATTGAGGGTCCTAAGAGGACATAAAAAGTACCATGGCGCCTAGTCAATGACTTAAAGTCATTTTAAAGTATTTAATATTGCAAAAAGGGGATGGATGCCTAAATAATAAAAGAAGTTAATTTTATTTAAAAAGGCTAAAGTTGAGTTGATATTAAAAGATTTATTTTAATACCTCCTCTTTGGGCGCCCAAGTTGAAGAAGGATTTAAAATTAAATTAAAAGAAAAGCTTTTGGAAGTGGGTGGATTTAACAGTTGCTGGAAAAAAAAAAGAGTGATTTTGTTTATCCCACATTGGCAAGGTGAATGAATGAACTCTCTTAAGAGAGTTATAAAAGAGATTGAGGAGCTCTCTTTTAGCAATAGATGTTTGATTATTTTGATGTTGTGGGTTTGGAGTTTAGCTTTGAGCTAGATTTTCACTTGTTGAGACGAAAACCTCTTTAAGATCGCCTTTCTTCATGTGTGAAAGACCACATCAAGAGAGTGTTTGGGGGAGCTTCATTCAGGAGCTTCAAATGTGCTTCATGGTTTACATATTTTGAAATAAAGATGAAGATTAGTGATATATTTTGGGGTGAAATTTGATGGTTTGGCTTGTTATTTTCCGAGAAGGAATTTTGGTGAGTGTTGTAATCAATTTGGTGAGATTTTTTGGTATTTTCCTATGTTTCATGTGGCACCTTGGAATACATATTTTTCTCATTAAACAAAAATGGAAGGAGATTTCAAACTGGGTGCTTGACTAATCCATTCCTCTTCCATGGGCGATCATTTTAAGCATTATTTCAAAAAATTTGATGTAGACTTGGATTTTATGGAGCAAATTGCCCTAGCTAGGACAGTATGACCTCTTGGGATTAGAGAACAGAATTTTTAGAGATTAAAGGAGCCAATTTCAGTTGAAACAATACCCTAGATTAAAGGAGCCAATTTAATATTGTTTAAATGTAGTTTGTTTTTAAAAAAATAAATAGCATTAGAAAATGGGATCCCAATTTTTATAAATTGGGATCTCGTTTCCTACTAATCGGGATCCAGTTCCCTATCCGTTGATTTAGGACCCTTTAACAAATTGGATCTCGATTTTTAAAAAGTGGGATCCTGTTTTACATTTAGGCTCGAGATCCTGAAGCTAAACCGGATCCCAATTTTTAAAAATGGACATCCTGTTTATAAAAAACGGGATCCCGTTTTTGCAATGCTGATTTCATTTTTTTGGTTGAGGAAAAAACTTCCACGTTTCGTGGACTAAACTTTGTGCACTTACCCTAGTATAGGACTTCTAAAACCCCTTATCCTTTTTCCCTTTGTTTTAGAATCTCAAAATCAGAAATCCCAAAAAAATAATAGAGCATTCAACGTCAAATCCACCTAAGTCCTCACTTTTGAATAATTTTTCAAACATAGGTCCCTTTGTGTTACCAGCATATCACAACGCCCATTGAGCTTATCCACACATCAAGACCTGACTTCAAAAACATTGCAATTACCATACGATCTTTGTTGCAATCTTAGCATACGCGATAGTTTTTCAAGAGAGGATAGAGCGTCTTTGGACTCTTTCTTCTAGAGTGTTTGGTGTGTCACAAAACGCACATCAACAGTGTGTTGTTCTGATTTCATTATTTTATTTCTGCAATTTTAGTTCTTGATTTGTTCTATGTCTCTTTTAAAATTAACACAAATACTATAGATGGTATCAAGAACTCTTAGGTAGCACAAGAAATGGTAGAACCTAAACCTACTAGAAAATATTAGAGTATGGATCACTATGCTACCACAATTTAAAGTTTGTTTGTAGCTGGATGACATTGGTGCTATGTACTAGATATGTGGGATATGCAACCATGTCTCAGTCCAATTCAAACCTGTTTTGTGATCAGGGTTGATACAACTGTGGAATCTCTTAGGGGGCAAGAGAATCATTGTGAGCTCAACCCAGGCTGATTTGGGCAAACCAAAACCATATTTCACAAGTATTACAGAATCCAAAATGAATCTAGTGAATTTTGATGACCTAAAAAAGTAAATAAATATTTTGGTGTTCATTTGAGGCAAATCCACTCTTTTTCCTGCTCGCATCTGCAAGAAACTAATTTAACGCCACCCAAGAACCATGTAGATTGGGTTAATCTTCACACGAAAAATAATCCTAGTGATAAGTTCTAATTTAATTTTTCCTAGTAATACAATTGGAGATTTTGGTGCTCTAATTAATTCTTGGAGATCATTTGATTGGAAACCACTATTAACATCAGATCGCTTTAGGTGATCAAAATTGACAATCACATGATCATTTGATTGCATTTGGGGAGGATTGGTCAGAGTTAAGGTGCAGAACATCCACTTCCAAACTTCGAGTTAAACTAGAATTATCTGAATACTTAGGATTTTGAAGCTATCTCTTTCACTCTTTCCTTTCAAGCTATAAATTTTCTCCAAGACTTGAGTTCAATAATAATGATAAAGATATTTTAGGTGAACTGCCCAAATATAGTTATTACCTAAATTCAATTAGACATTAAATTAAATAGGAAGTGTATTTTATTTCTCTATAATAATATTCTAAATTTTATTCCTATAAACTATAGTTAAATGTATATTATAATTTTATTTCTCTGTAATAATATATTATATATTTTATTCCTATAAACTATATATTGAGATATATATAATATTTTACTATATAACACATAAATTTTAATTTCGAAGAATTAATTTATTTCATTTACATTGTTTGCTTTATTTTTATTTGAAAAGTTGTTTTTATTTACTTAAGAATGATTTTATTCATTAACTATGTGTTTTGTTTTATTTTAGCTTTTATAGTTAAAGTGAGGGTTACAACCCTCTCCCTTTGTATTAATTAATAAAAATATTTTACATATATTATCTATTGATAATAAAAGATT
>VDFB02005165.1:0-17220 GCA_007258455.2 Sequoia sempervirens
TTTAAAAAAAAAATCTTTATAAATTTCTAACCCGGCTTTTTTTGATATTTTTGCAAAAATTTTGATATTTTAAAAATAAAGCCCAACACCAAAATAATTTTTATGGAAATTTATTTTTGAAATTTAATATTTTTAATAATTTCTCACTATGACAATATTTTATGTCAATCTTCGTCTTTTGGCCAACCTGAATCCAACCATGAGGTCCATTTTGTCTCAAGAGGTCATCTATGAAATTTCCCCTACAAAACCCTCATATGAAAACTCAAGCCAAGAAACCCTCTTTCACCCAAATTTGGAAAACTTCAAATCTGCAATAAACCCAACAAATCTTGACAACCCAAAAGCCCAAATCTATATACAAAGACCTGCAACATGTGTTCCATATATTGTAATGCCTCAAACCCTACATGCATTTCCATGGCTTTAACTTTGCAAAAAATCTCAAACTAGGGTTATAACAAAAATTCTTCAACCATGAAAGCTCTAATACAATTTGTTAGGAAATATTGCATTTAACAAACAATCTTATTGATTTCCTACATAACCCATGAGAGATAAACATGCATGCATACAAGTAACCACAATGCATAGATCAAATAGAAAACCCACAAGATAACATAAGATATACCCTGGGAAAACCCTCAAGAGGGAAAAACCCAACCTCCAAAAGCATCCATACTCCATCATATTATTCAACAATAAAGCAATACAAGAGTTACAATGAATACCTATGAAGCATCAAGCCCTCCAATGCATTCCCATGTGTCCAAGCATGAATCCACACATCCCATGCCATGCTTCATGAATGCACTCCTCAAGAAGACTCAATAATGATAGCCAACCCACTCAACCAACCTAAACCACTACACATGTGTTTTCTTTTATAGACACAAGCTCACACATAATACAACTAGTGGTAAGGTGAAACCATGTACCACAAAACCATGTGAGTAAAAAACCACTAGCCCCTTAATTAATATTAGGTACTAAGACATCACATTGTTTAATATTTCCCCAATATTAAATTATTATCACATGTCTTCCACACAAATAATAATAATACAATGTTATAATACAACATCAAGTGGTCCCCAAATAATTACCTAGTGTGATTAACCACACCACCAAGGTACATCACAACTAAATAATTATTTAATTACAACATTATAATAAATATTTTTATGCAATGGTGTACAACACCATATCCCAACATAAAGAAGTCTAAAAAACATAGGGAAATAAATGTTCAAGTAAGGGGGAGAGCTAAAGAGTTGCTTGAGTTTTGCTTTTGTTGTTGATGGTTTTTCAGCAGATGTTGCCATCAATGACAAAGGGGGATATTGTTGCATTATGTTGTCATCAATGTTGTCATTGATGTCAACCTCTAGTAGAATTTGTGTATGGTTTTGAGCAGGTGTTGCATATGCAGCAAGAACACTTGGTTTCCAAGTGCTTTTGAGAAAATTTGCATAAAGATTATACAAGGTGACTGGGAAGTGTTATGTATTTTGCTTGACATTTCTTAATTCTTGAAGATGTGATTGTGCAATTTGAAAGTGATGACTAGAGATCTTTAAAGGTTTTATATCTAGAGTTTTAGGTTTTGGATCGTGCGATAGTAGAACATATGTTTGACAGTGTGTTGGACTATCTCCAGCTTGTAAAGAGGGATATCTGAGAGAAATGGTATTGCTTTGCATTTCTTCTCACTAAAGTTTCTTGTCTTATAGATTTTTGAATGTGCTAATATTTCCTATACCTACCTTTCCTTGGTGTGTTTAGTATTCATCTATTTTGCAAGCTTGGTTCATGAGTTGTAGTTTAATGGCAATTTGACTAGTTGCACCGGATGACAATTTTCTTAGTTTCATGTGTTTGCACCAGTGGTTTTGAATATTCTGTTGATGTTGGAATATTCTAAGGTGTTGTGTAATGCTTCTACATGGTCTGAAAAAAAAATTCGGTATTGGTGAAGTGTGAATGTGGTTGCTTAATAATGTTAATGTTGTTTGGTCGACCTAGTGTGTTAGCATTATTTATGGACAAGCTTCATGGTTTATGGGAGCCTGGTGTAGTGTGTTGATGTAGATTTGGGTCCTATTTAACCCTTGATGTGGTTCACCCTCACTTCTTTCCACTGCGGAGATGCTTGGTGCTGACCTATTTAGTGGTTGCACATTTGACGTGCATATAGTTCATTGAAGCGAACCTAGTGAAGGTTATTCAAGGTTTTGAAAGGTATATATGCAAGGTAAAGTTTTTTGGAGATGGATGTAGCATGGAATGATGTATATGTGATTGTGTGTTGAGATGAGAGTGCGAGCAAGAACGCCTAAGACTATCGAAAGTAGTGAGTAGAAGGTGTCTACATTTTAGTGTGCCAGAAGTTGTTGGAGGCAGCGAACCAAAGGTTACGGATGGTAAATAAGTATTGTGATGGTTTCTCCAATTTCTCTGAGGTAGTGAACCTCCTTGTAATTATTTCTCTGTAATTCAAAAGAAATAATCTTCCTGGGTAGTGAGCCTTCTTTCTTTCTAGGCAGTGAGTCCTTTGGGCATTGAGCCCTAGGTAGTGAGCATCTTGTAATCGATTTTGGTTTTTATATAGTGAGTTAATCCTCACCATGGTTTTCCCTAATAGGGTTTTCCACGTAAATATCTGGTGTTCTATTGTGAATGTTTGTGGATGTTTTGCTATTTTGTTTGTTTACATTCATGTTAATGCTTAATAAGATTTTGAAGGTTTTAATGCACAACTAATTCACCCCCCCTCTTAGTTGTCTTGTGTGTCTAAAAAAGTTATGTGATCTTTGATCATTATTATTCCAACATGACCAAATACAATTGTATGCCTATGATAATCAATATTAAAACTTTAATAGTTAGGTTCAATGCAAATATAAATACCATACAATTATAAATTTTTAAATTATTGTGAAAAATAAATATCAATATTTATTTGTCACTATATACCACTCTCATGCCATCTAAATTCAATCAAAACTAGTCAATTAACAATTTTACTTTGTCTTTCACCAAGATCATGGATAATAATAACATATGAAAATAATTCCCTCTAAATCTTCTTATGAAATGATAAATCCAATATGAATGTTGAAAAAAAATATTTACTACAAACAATTCCAATCACCATGAGCCACATTGCCCATCATAGTCTTACAAATGATGAAACCAAATAAATAATAACATCATCTTATTAGTTCCTCATATCTAACCCAATATTATCATGGTTTCATTTTTCATTAAACAAAAAAAATAAGTATTCCACCTCTCTCAAGAAAAATATAGATAAATAACCAAAAATAGCTCTATATATTTCTAAAAGAATAGGTTTACAAAATATAATACTCCATTACGTTAGATCAAGAGAACAAAGTTCTAGAACTTAGAATGTTATTAATGATATCAAGACTAATAAATAAATAAATCCATTATGATAACATTGAACTCTCAATAAATCTTTCATAATAATCAAATACTTCACACAAAACTTTAAGGATTCATAATTTATAACCAAAACTCATTTATGATTTCATTGTAAAATATATAGCCTAGTTATGAATCCTTGTGCTAATTTTAAGTTTCAATATTTTCCTTCAAATATAATCAATCTTGACCTGTTATAATTTGTATAATAAAAATTAAAAAAAATCATGTGTATATATTTCAACATTTGACAATATATTCCAAAAAGGGTTCAACATATTTTAACACTTCAAAATATCCATATAGGGAAAAACCTAAAGAAAGGTAACAATACTTATCTTGTTATAGACCAAGATATGGCAAGAAAATAGGTATTGTATTTGCAAAACTTGCAAGTTATCCCATTATTAACATAAATGAGGAGTGGCAAGAATGTATAGCCTTATCATTGATTTAATCTCAACAACCACTTTTTTCCCAAATCAAAATTGTAAGCATATAACCATTAACATGAGAGGAAAACTATTTATCATTTGAAATGATGATCAAGAGTTAAGATAGATAAAAATTTCAACAAATGAATCAAAATTTAAAAAATCATGCAATAAAGATTACTAAATTCTAGCTCCATCTTGGTATCTAAGGCTCTATTGTAATTTTTTCATTGTAGTCACAATAGGAAAAAAAGATAAGATCACAAATCATAATCACTTTCTGCTCATTGAAAACCAAGACTTTCAAACACTATTCTCATATCATATACCTTTGAAGGCTCATCCAAGAATACAAAAAAAATATGGTCACAACATCACTTGCATACTATTAAAATCTAAATATTTTCCCATAAATCCACTAGAACTTCATTGTCAAAACTCAAACAATATAAAATGACAAATGAAATTGTAGTTTGAAGATTGATAACTTTCATGGGAAGCTTTAAAATCTCTCATGTATTTAATACATGCCATCTAACTGTTTCACTTCAAAGCCAACCAACTCCATGTATCTATTAAGGCACTTTAAATGTTCTTCCCATTGTAAACATCCCATCACATGTAATCCTTCCCATCTCACTACCAAGTAGGTTATCCATTGGCATCAATAAAATTATTTTGAAAGACTTAAATTTAGTATTGTAAATCTTATGGTAAATATCACCTTAGATATAATGTTCATAAAAAAATATTTAAAACTAAGCTTTTTAAAGGATAAAGTCTCAGTGTTTAAAACTTATGCTCAGGTCTTAAGGTTTTGAATGAAAATTCCAATTAGTATATTAAAAATTTTAAAAGTTAATAGCTTCACCAAACACAGTGAACTTTCTAATAATACCAAAGTAAATAATGACTTCAACCAATTAAACTTCAAGAAGGTAGAAACATGTACACAAAGATTTAATATATTTTTATCCAAATTCACCATATATCTTCTCAATACCTAAACTCGAATGTAAATGTGAATGACACCATGAAATTATAATAAAAAATATTAAAGTGTATCAATTGATTTGGAATCAATCAAGAATCATCAATTTGTTTCTTGCATGACACCTTGAAATTCCACTTAATTTCCACATTCATGATAGATAGCTTAAATTTTATCATAGAATATAGACAAGAAATGATTCAATCATATAATCACTTTAATAACATCATTTCAAATCTATGATATCTAATATAAGTGTGAGGCACCTAAAAACATGTAATTGCAAAGTGCATTCTATGAGGGTTAGTCTAGGAGTTAGTGATAGTATGAGTAATTTTTATGTTAAATAAGGTCTTTGAGACTATTAATGATGTAATTAGGGGTTTTTGATGTTATTTAGTTCAAAAAATGCAAAAGGTTGCATAAAAATGTACTTATTGTCAACAAATTGTTAAAAGTGCAAAACTAGGCAATTAGGGGTCTAATTGGTAAAAAGTTGGTTTCCAATGTCCAACTAATTAAAATTCCAGTTGGAGGATGTTTGTAAGGGTGGTTAGATGTTAAATAAGCCTCTCATGGTCGAGGTATGGTTGTTGAATCATTTTTTTTGAAGTTATAATGAAAAAAAGGCTGCTTTCTGGAAATTTCTGTGTGTAAATTTGCTGCTAAAACGTGTGGTACGACCTTTGTACGACCTGTACAGGCTCAACCCTGGTATGGTTGGAAAGAGGAGAGAGTCAGATTTCATTTGAAAGTGGTTTGGTGAATTTTCATTAAGTTTAGAGGGTTTTATTGACGTTTTACTGAAACTGCCTTGTTTTGGTGTAAATTGGTGATTTGAGAGTATTAAAATGAGTTTTTAGGGCATTCCACCTACTGTAGCAATTGTAACTCGGTGGAATGGCCCCATTTGTTGTAAAATAGGTTTCCAAATTATTTGCAAGTCAGAGGAAGTGTGTTTGTGGGTTTTGGGTGTTGCCCTAGATTGAATTTGGGTGATTTTCCTTGTGAAAGTGAGGAACTAAATGATGGTTTATGAGTTTTCTGGAAGAAATAACCTATGTGATGAATTTTAAAGCTTTTTCAGGCATAATTATGCGTGTTTGAATAGGTGGCAGAGTCTGGAAAGGTCTGGAGGTATGATTTACAATAAACCCTCCTTTTGAAGGCCTAGAATCAAGGGTTTTAGGCTGTGCTATGTTGGAAGAGTGATTTCTGGAAACTAGTGGTGGATTTAGTAGTTTTTGGGCATTTTAATTGCTTCCCCAAGGTTTCATAAATTTTGGTGGAGTTTAAAGGGTACTTTCTTTGTAAAAGTGGGCTAATCCACTAGCCTTTTCCATGGCAGGAGTATTGGATCTTTGAGTTTGTCCAAAAGAGTTGATATTGGTTTTCCTGTATGTTTTATAACTTGCAAAAGGGTATCTTAATCATCCTTGATTTTGTTAGGTGTTTTGGAAAATGTTGGTGAAAATGCCTAAACTTGGTTTGCACTAAAACTGGGGTTTAGGAGTGAAATTGGGAAATTGTGCTTCTGATGATTGTAGAACTTGGAAGGCTGGTTGAATTACTTTATGTGGTCATTTTAATCTTTCTGGATACTTCTTGAAGGCAGGTTTCCAAGTTGATTAAGGTTGAGCCTCCAGACTCTGATCAATAAGCAATATGATGCCATACAACTATACAAGAAAAATAAAAAATAAATGATCAAGCTAACCAAATGCTTAGGGTTGCAATGTAGAAAAAGTTGGGACCTACCAATAAGATGCAATACAATTATACAAGAAAAATAAAAAATAAATGATCAAGCTAACCAAATGCTTAGGGTTGCAACGTAGAAAGAGTTGGGACCTACTAATAAAATTAAGGTGATGTGACTAGGCTTTTTAATGTTTTTGAATAGGTGTATAATTTTTATAATAACATATATTTTTCATATAATTGTTCATGTGTGAATACATTATTTCTCATTCTAATAACCACACATGATTTCTAAACTATCAATCTACAATCCTATTTTAAAGAACTTTCAAAACATATTATTCAATTATGTTGAACCAAGATGAAAATAACCAAATACTTTAATATATGAATTATACTATTTAAACAATAATTTATTCACACTAAACAAGGATGCAAGTAATGATCTCTCAACCACTGCATCCACTATATTTATAATATTTATCTATAAAATTCTAAAATCAAAGATCTTGAAGTCAATAATAAAGAGTGCATTAATTTGTTTCATGATAGGGGTAAGTGCCTAATATTTCATTACTACTTATTTAATACTATGGTATATAAAATCTATTAAATATCACACGATGCTTTGAGGGTTAAGATAGTGGTAGTAAATTACTATTCCTAGTCATATGTTAAGTCAAAAGATCACTCTAACATGATGCTATTTTTATGAGTGTACAATATGTGTAACAAAGTATTGGGAATCCATGTCTATGGATATAAGAACCTAAGAACCTTTATTAAGAGGAAAAAAAATTCATAGTACCAAGGAACATGTTATATCCCATAAAATTATGGTATCTTAAATTGTGTTAAGGAGAAATTGGTCAATTATCTTATAACATGATTAGACATGTCAATCTCTTAATGTGTTAAGTTTGTGCAATAAAAATCATCACATAGAGTTAACATACAGACAATGGATTTAAATGTAACAAAATACGTACACATTAATAACATGGTGATTATTTCATTATAAATCTTGCTTAACTAAGTTTGTAAGGCTAAAAGGAAGTACAAACCTTTCAAAAATTTCATGCTAACATGTTAGGACTAATATAATTCCTTAATATACTTTCATTTGTGAGTTATCACTTCAAATACATAAATGAGTTTTATATCTCATGCTACAATTGTATCAAGTAGATATATTAAAGATACAAGACAATGCAAAATATTCACTTACTCTCATCTAATCCCATTCATTATTTTCTCAAGTCAATTTCGCCTTAACAAAGATTCCTATAGATATATTATCATGCATAGATAACAACTATGAAAAAATAGATCAAATCACCTAACAAGAGTATAAAAAGTGTCTCAAACCTTAATAAGTGTGAATATCTTCTCATAACACTATGTAGTATTGTTACAATTAATACATGTAGACCCTTATTTATATAAGTCATACTACATGCATCATTCTTATATATTTATTTGATTTTAGTGAGAATATGATTGTGGCTATGTAAGTATCAAGATATAATGACAATTAAGAGTGATAAAACATAATTAAAAAGGTGATATTGCAACTATATCAAGAAGTATCTATTCCATTATTTTTTAGCAACTCACACTTTCACTTATCAAAGATGCATACAAATTATAATATATGATCTAAAGATATAAATATTCCCTTAATGTTCACAAGACAAACTAAAATGCTATTAATTGATTAATTTACTTGTCCTATCAAATGTAACACTCATTTTATATTTTATATCGTCATCTAGTTAAAGCCACAATAGTGCATGAGTTAAACAAATCATGTATTGGTGATACAAAAATTAAGAGAATTAATTCATAACCTATAATAAATTATAGAAAATAATTTAGTGAGGCTTGTAGACACCCAAAATTTAACCATACTTGACCACACTTGATTTTACCTTATCCTAGTCGTTAATTAAATCAATGTTTATTATTTATTTAATTAATTTATCTATCACCTTATTCTAGCCATTAATTAAATAATCATTCACTATTTATTTAATTATTTTATCCATTACCCTTATCCCTCACCTTTAATTAAATAAATTTGCATTTATTTAATTAAGTCTAACCTTATCCCAAAATCCTCCAACTAAATCCATTAAATTCCTAATTAATTGATTATTTAGGCTAATTTATATTCCACCACCTTTTTCCTCTAATATTTAATTCCACTTTATCCACCAATCCTTATCCATTTAATCATATTCCTTGAATCTATTCGCATGGATCTCAATCTAAACTTGCCATCATGTGACAAGTATTCCTCCTACCTTTATCGTCTCACATGTGAAAGGATGAAAACTAACTAACTTTGCATTTCATCCGTCCATTTCATATTACATCTCCAAATCTCAATCATTCACATAAGGATATGTCCTAATATTTCCCTAAGTCAAATGTACCTTTTACACTTTTATCCCTCAAGTGATACTTGTCACATGATTACAACTTTAATCCAAACCCTAATCCTTAATCAATCCTAACCATCCATCAAGCAATGCATCTTGGCCCTTGATTTCTCTCATAAAAATTCTATAAATGAGAGACCTCTCATCCCATCTGAGCAATCCACTTTCATCATATTGTTATGTTGTTACATTTTCTATTTATTTCTTCCATAGCCTAGCTAATATTCCATTATCCTAGTATCAAGCTATCCATTTCATGTCTCATCATCTCAATAATACCATCAAGCTATTTTTTATAAGTAACTGCATTCCTACATCAAAGGAGCACATCAAGAGAGTGTTGGATTCAACTCTTCTTCTAGCTCAATCGGAGGAGAAAATGAATAAATAAGGTAAAAGGTTTCATATTTATTTGAACCTTTATGTTATTCATCTTGTTCATTTTTCTTATCTTCAAGGCTAGCTTGCCTTCTATAAAGACAAGATAACAAGCCATGTTTCATGTTGCATCAATGTTGGACTATAACTTGGTCAGTAAAGGAAATTTAAACTAAATAGCATAAACCATCATGTATTCCTATGCTGGGAATTTGAAATTTGATCAACAAGTCTTCTTTTATCATTAAAGTTCAAAAATATGTTGGCTTCTAGGTAATGGGAAATAATTCTAGTGTTAGGATGACTTAATTCTTGACAATGAATAATTTGCATCATACATTCCTCATCACCTATTTTAACCCATGATTTCTCTATAATCACTCGAATTGAGTAGTTGGCCAAGTGGGACAACAATAAGGTCTATTGGACCAAAATATAAGGCCTCAATCCTCTTACACAAGAAACTTGGACTTGAAAATCAGAAAACACCTCTCTTCTTGCACCCTCTTACCCCAAATGTGTTAACCAATTGATTTGGGGGGATTAAATTGGATGGTTTTTATTCAATGTAGGCTAGTATTTCTCTTCATCAAATTCACTATGGTAACAAACACCTTCACTCTATTTGGAACAAATTTATCACCCCCAAATTAATTTTGTTCTAGTGGATTCTCCATCAACATAAAAATATAACTAGAGGAAATTTACTCAAATGAGGAATCATTAATCCTCACATGTGTCATAGATTCTTCAAAAATAATGAAAATTTACCTCACCTCTTCATTGAATGCCTAAATATTTCTCAACTTTGGATCACTCTTGCTCAAACAATTGAAGTCTCCTTTTGCACTGCTCTTAATATTAAAAAAGCTAGAATAATTAGAAGAATCACTATGTTATTGGTTTCTACAACAAGCCTCTTGTCAAATACATTTGGAACACCATTCCTTTTTCAATGTCTAATATATTTGGTTAGATAAAAATCATAGAATTTTCAATGGCATGAGTATCAAAAATAGTAGTTCATCCTTAAAGTAAAAACTAGCATTTACGTTCAATGCCAAACTTCACTTCAAATAATCCCAACTTTCAAGTTGTCTCTTGATTATAAAAATTTAATTCATTCATAGTTGTTACTTGTCTAATTTAATTTACATATATATTCCTCCCAAAATGATAGAAAACTCCCTCCTCTTCTCATTTCTAGCTCTCTTCATCAATGACACCTATAATATAACCTTTAGGTTACTACTTCCAGCAAGATTATGGTCAATAAAAATAAAAATCTTAATGAATTTTGAGTAAATTTTAGTACAACCTCTACGAATGTTGTTGACCTCATGGCCTATGAAATCATTCTTTGAATGAAATTTTAAGAACAACCAAAAACTCTTATTATTTACAATGATTCCAAAGTCACTATTCAAGCCTTATGACAAAGTGTGTCTAAATTCAACTTTTAAAATTTAAAATCAATGTTTTTGTCTATCAATTTGATTTTAATAGAAATCAAATATATCACCAAAAAGACTAACTTATATATGATAATAAAAAAATAATGATAAAACCATACTCTTAATCATAATATCTTAATTCTTAAATACTTGCAACATAATTATAATTTAGGTTCAACTTGACCCTTTACTCCTCTTATACTATATTATTTATATGTAAATAAACCTTTTTATTTAAAAAAAAATCTATATTAAAGTATTAACAATCTAATGGTTACTCTTGGGGGATTGACATCCAATCTTCTATGATTGTGGAAGCTAGAGTGTTGTTAAAGGGCATCCAGTTAGTTGTTACTATGTGGATTGAGAATCTTCATATTGAAGGTGATTCTAAGTCTATTATTGATGTTGTTAACTTTGGCTGATTATTGGGGTGGAGTACTAAAGACATTTTATTAGACATAAGACTCTTCGTGTCTAAGTTGAATTTGAAAATTGCTACCCACATTTATCGGGAGGGAAATCAAGTGGCTGATGCTTTAGCCAACTTTGGCACACATTGGGAAATCTCTAAGTGCTGGTGTAATTTGGGGAACCTACCACCAGGTATTCAAGGTTTAATCCTGAAAGAGAAAATCCCTTACTTGATCCATGATAATAACTAATCATTCATTTTTATGGGCTTTATGGGGGGTCCACATTCTTGTCTTATGGGCTATGTGGATGGGTGTAAATGTTGAGGTGTCCTACAAGTGGAAAAATTTAAATAATGGGGCGGAGTCTATTTTTTAAAAGGCCATCATGAGGGATTATGGTGGGTACTTTGTGATTAAGGCCAAGTTGGGTCGTACCTTATGTAATCTCCTTTTGGGGATTGCACTAAGCTATCATATTTCCATGAAGTTTTTTATTTTAATTTTGATGTGACTAATAATTATGAGATAAGGCTCCTAATTGGTTCTATCTTTTCCGCTATTTTGTCTCCTCTTCTAAAGGTCGAGATCTTAGGTGTTTCTAAATTTGGCCCCATGGCCATCTTGTCTTGGTTTCTATGTAATACCTATGTGGAAGGCAAACCTTCCATTCCCATCATGTCCTGCTTAACTAGCTGCAAGTGTTTGAAGATTTTCATTTATGAGTTCTCCAAGATTGCCTTTACGGATTTATCTCCTCAAGCATGTGATATGTACATTGCTTTGATTGCCTAAGGCTGCATTGTTTGGCTTAAAATATTAAGTGTGCGGGTGACCTTTCACTTAACCATTATCTCTAACCTTTTGCTCTCACAAGTTTTCTAGTTATTTTGTGTGCAGAGAGGCATTATGGGTGGTGATAGGGTGCGAACGAAGCCTGAAAATTGTGGTGAATTTCACAAGGATCCATTGGTGTGGCATATATGTGTTGAAGGTAGTTTGGCTCCCCTGATGGAGAGTCTGGTGGGTCATGACCCTAATTTATCTGTGTAGTTTTCTAACTCTTGGAAAGATAGAAGAGTGACCATGGGTGGCATTTCCTTTGAAGTGAACGAAGAAGTGATTGCACAAGTGACAAGGCTGTTGAGTACTGGTAAGAGTACCTGAAGCATACTAAGGCCCAAGATAATGAAAATTTGAGTGCTTTCTTTGTGGGGAATGAGAAGTCGGTTCGTAACCAGTCGAGGTTTGAGAGAGAGGCTCTCCCGTAGCCTTGGGACCATGTCTACCTCGCCCTAATGAAGTACGTGACCCTGGAAGGTAGATACAAAACCTACTATTTCTATCACTTCCCTCTTTTAAATTACCTTCGACACAAAATTTTGTTAAGCTTTCCTTTTTTCCTTCTTAAGGATTTAGAGAGCTCTTTTGAAAAATGTATTGAGGCTACTGGCCTAAACCCTGAGGATACTCTTCCCCTGTTGCTCCACCAAGGCCTCATTATGAGACTCTACCACTTCCATCTTGCGTTATGCCCGCCTAAACCCATTTATGTTGTTCATGTTGAGGAAATTGAACCTCCTGTTGTGGCCAATATATCCCCACCAAGTCCAAAGGTCCCATCAGGAAAACCCATTTGGTCTCTGCTAAAACTCGTAAGCCTAAATTTGCTGCTAAGAAGCTTAAGGGGAATGCAGGAATAGCCCAAACTAGTGTTGCGGCTAGTCTCTATGAGCTCAAGTCAACCCCTGCCAAGACTGTTAGCAAACCTACCCCAAAGAAGAAAGTTAAAGATGATGTGAAGGGTTTGATGGAGCCTCGAACCAAGGACAACAAAGGTAAAGATGTTGTGGGTAGGGACTCTAAGGGGGACACGGTGGTCGCAACTACGGTGGTGACTGGTGGTGATACCATCATCAGGAGGTTTGGTTGGCTGGCTAAGAATAACAAGAAAGTGCAGGTTAATGACATGGATACGGAAGAGGAGTAGTCTAACAGCAAAGATTGCAGGGATGAGGAGTCTGGAGAAGAGGAGGAGGAGTTTGTTGGAGGGCCCCACACCATTCCTAATACTAGCAAAGTGCATAACGAGAACTCAACATCTCATTCCTCGAACCTTTTGGACATGGAGCATGTTGATACTGTGAAGGTTGCAGTTTATGGGGAGGAGCTTTGTGTGTTGCAAGAGAGAATGGAAAAGATGGACAAGAAATTCAGTGGTTTGACTCGTTTCACTATCAAGCTTGTCCACTGTGTTACCAACACCCTTTCTGCTATGATGAAGGATGAAATGGACAAGAAGAATGTTGAAGAAGGCTAGAAATGGGTTGGGGACGATGTTGTTAATCTCCTTTCTAAGAACTGGGAAAATGCCAATTAGTTTGTTATTGTTGCGTTATATGTCTACTTCTTGTTGGTTCGTTGTGTATGTTTTTTGGCTTCCAATCTTTAATGTTTTTTGGAATTGATCTTTTTTAGCCCTAGTGGTTCTCTGTGTTAAGGGTACAACACCCTGTAAATGTTTCTTACTATATCAAAAACAATCTATTTAATATATTTACTCTCTCACAAATTAGAATCTAAAGATAAAAAATAATTAGGTCACAAAAGCGTGGGAAGAGTCTGTGTCAATTAAAATGTCGAGTGATTTAAATTGATGTTTCACTAGCTATTCAAATCTTAAATGTAAGAAGGTAATGCCAAACATAAGGTCATCCCACTCTGTAAAGACTACAAGTGATTCCATTACTTTGCTTGAGAACCATTTCAAGAATGAACATATTTTAATCGCTTTTATATCTTTTTTTCTCTCATTTTCGTTGGTGAAGGCACCAAAGTTAGATGAAAATTAAAAACCAAATTTGATGACTATTGCACAAGTACCAAGGCTTTCAATCATTTTTGTGTGTCTAATTCCATTTTTTTATCGATTATTTGGTTGAATCACTAGTTGTTCACATATAGTTGTGGTGTGTCATTTCTATGTAGTGCAATTGGGTGGCGATTTGAGTGCATAGTCCTGAGAGAGTGGAGGATGTATATAAAGCTTGGTGAGATCACACATTCTAGTCACTAGAATGGTTAGGGTCAAAAGAAGATCTATCTGATAAAGGAAAATGGGAAGCTCATAGGTAAGCATGCACAACAAATTATTAGAAAAAAGAAAAATTTAACTTGTCTTAAAACCATAGACATAGATTTAACCATTTGAGTTGAATGTTTCATTTTTCTCTGAGTTGAATGTTTCATTTTTCTCTATATTGTAGTGGGAAAATTGTGCCTCTATGGGATGAAGAACATCCAAAGCAAGGTACAAAGGTTTTCTATTTATATTATGCAATCATGACATTTCTAGGAGTCCCTATGATTTGTCTATGCTTCCACATTTTTCATGCATGTCTACACCTGCTATCATAAGTGAGGGGAATGCTCATTCTTGTCTTGGAATTTTTTCACTTAACTTCTTGGCTATAATTCTTCATCAACCAATTTTGATATGGTGTATCTTTCCTAAACACATTGAAAATGCATGTGAGGAGACATTCATTGCTATTTTGTAATTTTTTTACTATGCCTTATTCAACTCTCCATGATTTTCATTCTAATAATGTTATTCATAGTGGTGTCTACAGGGCAAGATGCAAAGGTATATTTAAATCTATGTATTAAGTTTAACTAAATTTTCTCTATGTTAATAATGTTTACCAATTATGCAATATTTGTGTTAAATCAGCTTTATGTAGTCTACATAGCCAGCAATTCATCACAAGAAAATGGAGTCTCACACAACAACTACTTCATTGCACCTTGAAATGCTTCATTTTGTACATAGAAGGTTATAATTATATCTTATCTATTCTCATAATTTATTGATATATATAATTATGATTAATATGCTAACATATCTATAATGTTGTTATTAAAAGCAAAGGAATTATTGAAGTATAGTTATGCAAAGAGATTTGGTGAATTTATTGTTGTGCTTTCTTCATCCCAAGCCCGATAGCTCAAAAGTAAAAATAAATAAAAACTTCTTTAAACAACTATCCCCATTTTGGTCATTGTTGGGAAGATGTATAGAGGCCATTAATTAATTTTGGCATGGTGGATCCTTCTTGAAGATTGTCTATTAGAGTTTAGCATAATTGAAGATTGTCTATTGGAGTTTAGCATAATTGAAGATTGTCTTTATTTTTCCAAATTCATATGAGAATATATCAAGATAAGCTTAAATTTTGGTGACAATGCTCTTTTATGTATGCAATTTTAAGTTGGATGCACTACAACATAGTAAAAGATGGCCAACATTGAACTCATGATTAATAGTATGTATTTGTGAATCGCTTATTTTTCTTTATAAAGTATAAAGTGTATGATTTTTTATAATCTATATTTAGTAAATTGGTTTTTGGAAATTTAATTATGAATTCCAAAACAATTTTCAATTGAGATGGTTGGATCTTTAGAAAAAAATCATATCATTTTGAAGAATTAATTATTTATTACTTGTTTTAGTTATGTACTGAAGGGGAAAAAATCACTTGCAAATCTCAGCAACCTTAAAACTTTGAAAATATCCAATGTGCTAGTAAATGGAGAACTAGTTTTTAGCAATAATAGAGGTTTATAATTATTTATTTATATTGAATAGTTCTGACTGTATATCTTGGTTGCAAGGAGGAAAGAAAATTAGGCATTTAGATTATATATTATATTATATTATATATTATATATTATATATTATATTATGTTATGTTATATGTTATGTTATGTTATACTATACTATACTATACTATACTATACTATATATTATAATATAATTTTATATGATTTATTTTATAATATAAAATTATAAAATTATATTAAACTATATAATATAGTAAATTATTAAATTATATATTTAATATTATAATTATACTATATAAATATTAAATCTATATATTATAAAATTATAAATTAACAATAAATTATATTATATAGTAAATTATACAAAACATTATTAATTCTAATGGTAACACTAGTTCTAACAGTATTAATTATAACCTTAGTTCAACTTTATTAAATATATATATACTAACTCTTGTTCTAATTCTAACACTAACACTATTTCTAACTCTAACACTAATTCTAACACTAACACTAATCCTATTTTCAGCAACAACACTAATCCTAATTTTAATACTAACACTTATTTTAACACTAACACTAATTCTAACACTAACACTAATTCTAACGCTAACACTAATTATAACACTAGCATTAATTATAACACTAGCACTAATCCTAATTCTAATTCTAATACTAACACTTATTTTGACACCATTTTTTAAAAATAGTTTTAAAATTCTAAGAGTAACATTGATTCTCACCCTACCCCTAACTCTAATTATTACGTCAAGAGGCGTAACCCTACAATGGCAGCAAGTGCTTATAGGAGGCTAGCACAATCCATGAAAGAAAAACAAAAAGAAACAAATATTTAACAATATTTATTTATTTAACAATTATATGAAATCGGGATGCTGAGAGCGGGAGCAGGAGGGAATTTTGCGGGCAGGAGGCCTGGAGATTTGAACTCCAGCGATGAAGGTGAGGACGGTGCAAAAGACAATGATGGTGCTTCTAGACTCCATAGGGGTCTCCAAGTCTTTTTGGGCTGGAGATTGTTTGTGGCGTGCTAGTGGGCTTCTCCCTGTTTTGAGAAGTCTTGCCTTCTTTCCTGTGAAAGAGTTTCGGTGGAGGTTGTAGTTGTTCTATGCAATGGTGACTTCCCTGTTGTTTGTGCAGTGGACTAGAGATGGTGCAGGGTTGTGGCCCTGTTTGTTCCTAGGGACGACGCTTCTATTGGAGCTAGTCTTGGTCTAGGAGTTGTGTCATTTCTTTTTGCGGGTGATGTTATGGGGTCGTGTCCATTCTTTTGGTTGTGGTGGCCTTCATCTATTACTTTGTGCCCTT
>VDFB02005166.1:0-44757 GCA_007258455.2 Sequoia sempervirens
GCTTAATCAATAGTTCAAGATAAAGGGGATGAGAAGCATAGATCATGAATTCTCATCAATGGATGAGAATACATGATGAAATTTATTCAAGGGCTCACACTTGCCTCAAACAAACACACTTTTGACTTGCTCACACAGGTCAAAGGTAACTTGCTTAAGAGGTTGAAGGTTTAGCTTGTTGAGGAAGCCAAGTGAGTTGATTGGAGGAGAGAGAATATTCCTTTTGGGTGAGAAAAAAGGTAATTTACAAATTAAAACAAATTTTTAATTGTGCAAAAAAGGATAAAGAAGATTCCATGGGAATATTCCCTTTGTTTAGAGGAAAATTAGTTTAATTGCTAATTAAAAAAGGTTTAATTTATGCAATTAGGGAATTTAGAAGATTTAAGAGATATTTATTAAATTAGATGATTTAATAAATATGGGAGGGGTGAAATGATATTTAATTAAATAACTTAGGGTTATTTAATTAAATAAGATGACTTAGGAGATTAAATTAAATATCTTGATTTATTTAATTTAATGAGATGAAGTGTTAGTGAAAAAAGAGATTAATTAACCCAATTAAATTAATTAGGCCAAATAGATGAAAATGGTGCAATTAATTAATTAGCTAGGCTAATTAAATCAATTAAGTGAAAATAGGATGGATTAAAGAGGAAATGATGTTAGTAAATTTGTTTTGAATATATGACATAGTTTAGGACATTTTTCAGTGTCTACACTTTGCCCCTCTTTGAAGTGAGGTACATGTTGCTTCGGTTCAAAGAACAACGCTTTTCAAATTAAAATTGTTGCCCAAATAAAGATAAATAAAAAAATTATAATTTTTTAGATGCCCCAATGGAAGGATAAAACTGACTCCCTACCCCTCAAGAAAGTAGGCATAAATTTTGAATTTTGGGTTGATTTCTCAATAAAGGTTCAAAAGCTGCCCCAAGGGTCCAAAAAGGGTTTGAGATGCAAGAATAATGCCAAAAATGAAAAAAATGATGCAAAATTAGGTTCAAATTTTGGTGAAGATGATAATAAACCCCATTATTAAGGTTAAATTAGGGGGAAAAATCCCTAATTTTCTAGCTTAAATAGGCCAAGAGGGGTCATTTTCAATTCATTTGTGCATTCACACTTAAGGAATTATTGTGATTTGAGCTCTAAACCTTCAATGAAATGGCGCGTTGTGAGCTTCCCCAACACATATTTGATCAAATTCGAGATTTTTAGCAGCTTCCAGGCATAGGACCACCGGTATATGATTCAAAACCTAATTTGAAATTTGAAATTTTGATGCATTTATTAGGCGTTAGAATTTGAATTTTGGCAGCATCGCTATATAGCAACACCCAAATGATATATAGCGATGCATATGTATATGGCAACACTTCTTTCAATTTAAAATTAGGGTTTCAAATTTTAAATGGCGATGCGAGCTTATCCAGTGATGCACTTGCCAATTTAAAAGTTAGGGTTAGGTTAGTCCAGAAGACAAATCATGATGCCAGCTTGTCTGGTGACACATTTTGCAATTTGAAATTTGAAATGCATCGATCATCGCTATTTAAATTTTGAATATAGCGAAGCTATTGTGATTTATGAGCCAAAAATTCCAAATAACTTCAAATTTTGATGATTTCCTGACGTCGTGCACTTTGTAGGTGCAGGAGGTCTTCCCACCATTGATGTCGAGGAAGCACAAGCCCATAGTTCTCAAGAGATTAGGTGATCTTTTAGAGTTGCGCCAAGAGCACCTGGGAGAGATTGAATTGTGGTACATTGCATACACACCTATTATTAGGACCCATTTGGTTATGATGATAGCTTTGTGTGAGAGATGGCACAGTGAGACCTTGTCCTTCCACCTTCCGACAAGTGAGGCAACAATTACCTTGGAGGATGTGTGGTGGATATTGTGTTTGCCTATCCACAGTGAGCGTGTGATTTACGACACCGATGCCAAGTTCAATGCATGTCTTGAGGTTAGCGTGGAGAGAAGATAGAAGAATAAACAATGAATAACCATTATTGATGATGATTGCTTCAAAAGATCAAACAAGTCCATGATCCATTGAGACTTTATTAGAGATGGTGGCAAGATGATGCAAAATGTAGGATGGGTGCTCACACTTCAGGATTGGGATTTTTTTTCGTTCCTTATTGTTTGATATAACACATAGATATGATGCATCAAGGCATTGATAACTAGGATGGCATTGTATCTAATGTAATGGACTTTGACTTGGCAAGAAAATAGGACAGTTCTTGTTCACATCTTGAGATATGGAAACATCGTTGGAATGTAAGTTAGAAGCTTAAAACATATGGGACCAAATCATATGCAATAGTCAAAAACATAATCCAAACGACCTTCCTACACACAACTAAGCAAGTATGTGCCAAGATTATTTCACAAGAGTATCCACAAGCATAGAAAATGAAATATAATGATCGATGCCCCATTCCTTTCTCTCTAAATCATTTTGATAGACATCATTGAGAGGTCCTTAGAATGGGCGATTAAGATAAACCATAAGAAAAGATCAAAGATAAACAATCAGTGTTATCTATAGCTCCTGCCTAGTTTAAGTTTAGCTTAAAGTGATATTTGATACTGATGTCCATCGCAAGAAGGATACATCCTAGGACATGTTGATCAGAGGGTTGTTTGATGTTAGGACAATGATGCTAAGATGAGCCATTGCTATAAACTTCACTGACGCATTTGCCTATGATTTAGACTTTAGAATTTGATGTTTGGGTTTGCACTTTACGACTTGTTATGTTTGATTTCTACTTGTTTCACCAAAGGGTGAAGGTGACGATTGATTTATTATGGGTGAAAGTTTATTGCGGGTGAAAGTGAGATGGGATGGATGGGTTTTGGATTTTTTGGAATATTTAAATGTTTTTTGGTATTTTTGAAATGTTTTGAGGTTGTTTTTGATCTTTTTGAATGTTTATATGAATGTTTAGGATTTTTTTATTTTCTAAGGCTATTTAGGGTTTTCTAAATGTTTTGAGGCTTTTTAGGTCTTTTTTATTATTTTTGGATTTTCTATTTTCAAATGTTTTTTGTGTTTTCTAAATATTTGGATGTTTTTGTGATTTTTGAGATGTTTTGATATTTTTGGTTTTTCTGAATATTTGGATGTTTTGGGATATTTTGATGTTTTTGGTTTTTTTGAATATTTGAATGTTTTGGGATTTTGGGATATTTGGAGTTTCAACCAAGAACCTAACCTAAGAGACCTATCCTAGGGGCCTTAGGGGTTGATCAAAGATTAGCCTTGCCTATGTTATACACACAGAGACCACGTAGTTCAACTGACTTGAACCATTTACAAGCCAGAGAATTTGAACATATGAGAAATGACAACTAATTACAACAGACTACTAAGGACTGACCTAGGGTGTCTCAGGGGCACATTAATGATGGCCTTGCCTATGTTCAAGCTCAGAGACCCGTAGTTCGACAAGAGATTATTTTTTGGATTTTCAATTTTCAACCTTTTTAGGGATTTTGATGTTTTATGAATGTTTTTCTTTTTTAGCCTTTACAATTTTTTGACTATTTTTGGATTTTTTGGATAATATTTTATGAATGTTTTTGGTGTTTTCTGATAATATTTTATGAATGTTTTTGGTGTTTTATGATAAGATGTCCCATGACCTCAAGATATACAAGAACCTTATAGTGACGCATAACGAAATGCCCCCAGTGTAAATGTGTTAGTCTACTTCAATAAAGGTAGGACAAAATGACCTTGAGAATATGCCAAATAGTGATAAAGAGTTCATGATATCTTATAGTGACAAGCCATGATAAGGAAGCAGATGAGGGATGAATGGCGATGCAAAGAATGATAGGCCAAAAGAGCCAAAGAATAGATGGAGATGCTTTATTTACACAAGGCACCTCTTTGTTAGGTTTTCACCAAGGTACTTGCCCAAAGTGCCACCGAAGTGGTTTTCACTAGAGGACGAATTTTTTATTTACTTTTTTCAATCCTTTTTCTCATTTTTTTTGGATTTTGATCATTTTTTGATTTTTTTTTTTGTATTTACACCCTTCATGTTTAGGCATAAAATTTTTTGAGATGCAAGTTATTGATGGGCTCTTGCAAGGTTTCACCTTCAGGGGTTGATAGATGGTATGCTCTTGATCCGTAGCTTGTTGTGATGACAAAGGGACCCAACTAGTTAGGCTCAAACTTTCCTTTGTTGTCTTGATCTGGAAGGTTCTTCTAATTTTTCTTTAAGACAAGATCACTTACCTGGAATTACCAACATTTGATTCTCTTGTTATAGCTTTGTTTCAATCGATTTTGATATACTTGCAAGTGATTAAGGGCATTAAGAACGTTCATCCAGGAATTCTAGCTCATTCAGTCAAGACACACTGTATTCTTCCCCAGTTATCATATTCTTCAATGATACTCACAATGATGGGAACTCAACCTAAATAGGCAAGATGGATTTTGATGCATAGACCAAGGAGAAATGGCTTGTACCTATAGGTGTGTAGATACTGGTTTGATAAGCCCAAAGAGCGGGATTTAGCTACAAATTCCAATCATGACCAGCTTCATTAACTATTTTCTTTAGGATTTTCAAGATAGTTTTGTTTGTTGCTTCTGCTTGGCCATTTCCTTGGGGATAGTATGGGGTAGAGAATCAGTGTTAGATATTGAATCTTTGGCACAACTCTTTGACATCATGATTCTTGAATGGTTTCATGTTGTCTGAGATGAGGGTTTGTGGTACACCATAACAGAAAATTAGGTAATTCAAGATAAACTTGGCTATTTGCTTCCCCGTTATGTAGGTCATAGGAATAGCTTCAACTTGCTTAGTAAAGTACTTAGTGGCAGTTATGATAAACTTATGGCCATTGGATGAGGTTGGAGTGATTTTTCCTATGAGGTCAAGTCCCCATTACGAAAAAGGCCATGGTGTAATCATTGGTTGCAACTCATGAGTTGGAGAATGAATCATATCCCCATGTTGTTGGCACTGGATGTAATTTCGCACATACTGATGAGGTTCTTTTTCCATGGTTGGCCAATAGTAACCTGTCCTCAATAGTTTTTTAGCTAATGTCATACCACTAGAATGGGACCCACGTATGCCATCATGTACTTATGTTAAAGTAGTTAAGGCTTCCTCTTGTTTAATACATTGTAGTAATGTCCCTTCAATGCTTCGATGATAAAGGGTGTCACCTAGGATCACAAATTGGGATGCCTTGTTGACAAAGGTCTTTTAAGGTTCAGGGTGATATCTGGTGGAAGGGTTCCTCTATTAAGGTAAGTAAAGATGTCATGGTACCACGGGGATCCAGGACCAACAATGACACATGCGAATTCAAATTTAGGGATTTTGAAATTTGGTATGAGAAGCTTCTACCAAGAATTCACATTGGAGGATGTTGTTTGGCATGTCTAGTAATGATCCAATTGTTGCCATGGTGTCAACTGCTCTATTGTTCATGCGAGGAATTTATTCAAAAGTTATGTCTATAAAAAGATCTTTGAGATTCTCCACCATCTTATTGTAAGGAGTGAGCTTGTCATCTTTAGTTTGATAGTCATCATTGACTTGGTTGATAACTAGTTGTGAGTCTCCATAGACTTTCATATTTTGTATTTTCCACTAAACTGCTATCCTGAGACCTATGAGCAAGGCTTCATACTTAGCAATGTTATTGGTACATGGGAATGATAGCCTGTAATATTTTGGAATGCAATCACCTTGGGGGTGATGAAAAGAATGCCTATTCCTGATCCATGTTGGGTGAATGATCCATCAAATTACATCTCCCACTAAGCTATGAGATTAATAAGGAACATTGATTCGTCAGGGAACTCGGATATTAAAGGGTTCTCATCATAGATGGGTGCTTTTGTTAGCTGGTTTGTGATCACTTGTCCTTTGATTTCCTTGTGCTCCACATACTCTATTTCAAACTCTGTCAAGATCATTACCCATTTAGCCAGTCGTCCTATGAGGGTTGCTTTGGATAACAGATATTTTAATGGATCAATCTTTGTGATGAGCTTAATTTTGTGTGACATGTAATGCCTAAAATTTTGTGAAGCGAAAACTACTGCTAGTCATGCTTTCTCAATGGGTGAATAGTTCATCTCATATCCTACCAAGGTTTTGTTGATGTTGTATATGGCTCTTTCCTTTTTTTTTTCATCGTGTTGTGCTAAAAGAGCTCCTAATATTTTTGGTGTTGCTGAGATGTACAAGATCAGTGGCTTGTTTTGAATCGATGGCATGAGCACTGGAGGTGTTAGTAGATAATCCTTGATCTACTGGAAAGCTTTATCACATTTGTCATCCCATTTGTAAGTTATCCCTTTATGGAGAAGATGTAAAAATGGATTAATCTTATATGATAGTTGGGTTATGAACATTTTGTTGGACTACAACCTTCCTTGTAATCGTCTCATTTGTTTCAATGTTTGTGGCGGTTCCATGTCTAGGATGGATTTTACCTTTGCTAGATCAATTTCTATCCATCTTTGTGAAATGATAAAGTCAAGAAGTTTCCCTGATGTGACCCCGAACACACACTCTTTTGGATTAAGTTGTACCTTGTATTCTTCAAGTCTGTCAAAGATAGGTCCTAGGACTTGTATGTGCTCACTTCTCTTCTTTGATTTTTCCAAAATATCATCCACATAATCTTCAACTATTTTGTGGATCATGTCGTGAAAGATGAGGGTCATTGCTTGTTACACCCCCAACTTTAACTATGTTTTAATTTTTACTTTTGAAGTAATTAGTAGATGATTACGCATGATTCAATGATTTGATGTTTAGGAAAACAAATTTGAAAAATAAATGTTTTCATGAGTTACATTTATTTGACTAAAATTGACGTGTTTAAAAGTTGTCAAGATGTGATGATTTCATGAGGATTATGAAATGATTATTAATACACTAATCTCTAGTTGGTGATTGCAAGTTGCATTCAAGGAACAGGTTTCCACCCCTCTAAGAAAGGGAGGGAGAGCATCATCAGAGATAAGGGTATAGATACAAGGAAAATAATAGGTTGTCACCATCTTAGGTCTAGTTGTGGTGAAAATTGGTGAACCTATTTGAGCCAAGTAGGTGATACTCGACCCTTTTGGTCTAAGTTTAATTCTTGACTCGACATGTTGTTGATGTCATTTAAAGTCCATTTCAAGTTGTTTAACATCAAACCTAGTCATTTTTTTATAATAACATCGTCAAGGTTGAAGATTAGTTGTTTTGCGACTGAGACAACTTTCTATCAAACATGTCGCTTCTTATGTCGTAAATGATTTTATGTTGTGACCTCAATTGTGTAATTGGTTGTTCATTATTTTCTATATTTTTTTATAATAGTTTGAATTGGCTTAATAATTTGAGGAACTAATACTATATCCCAATTCCTTGCAAAAGGAAGTCATTCTGATGATCATCCATGAGTTCATTTTATGGGGTGAATACGCCCGAGAGACGACAAAAAGATCAATGTCATCGATCGTGTAAGATTGTGTTCCCAACTCTATATTTCAAAATGATTTGTCATTTATAAGTGTTTATTTTTAAATAACAAAATGGATTTTTTTAAGTGACAACCAACAATATGAAGGTGGCAAAAGCTTAATGGTATTTCAAATATTAGTAAGGCCATAAAGGCCATGAGCTTGAATATTAGGAATGGAAAGAGTTCCAACATAATTCAAATGTTGTCAAGCTATAATAAGTCATGGAACTTAACTTGAGGTGGCACATATTGAAATATTAATGCTTGTTTAAATGTTCTTTTGAATGGTAAAAGCCACGGTGTATAGTTGAGAAGCGGAAAAATAAAATAGTAGATCATTGACGTGTAAACCTTCTTGAGCCTTGGATATCACCAAAGGGGGTGGAAACCTTTCTAATTTCAATTTAAATAATTGACACTTCAAACTGTGGCATTCACCATGTGAATATTGCTCTCCTAACTGCTTAGATAATGGGTTCCAGTTGCTTTTTTCTCGCCTCGTCTATAGCTTGAGAAAACAGTGAAATTGGAGGAACCATTGAAGCAACATGAAAATATGAATTGGATTTGGTTTTATAATGGTCTTTCTCTATCTACCTCAATATCAATTTTTAGAATGGATTCTCGCAAGGGGGAAGTTGGGGGAAAATTCAATGGTGGTATACTTCTTGGCTAATCCATCCAGGTTTAAGAGTATTAGTTGCGTAATTGGACAGCTGTGTGATAAGCATGGTGTAGGAACATTTTTTAGAGGATGGTTTCCTACATTGGTGGGATACAGTGCTTGGGGTGCCATTAGATTTGGATTGTATAAATTCTTCAAGATATTTTATGTTGACATAGTTAGACCAAAAAAAATAAGACCCTAACATGCATGGCAGGATCTACATCAGCAGAGTTTATTGTTGACATAGCTCTGTGCCCATTTGAAGTTGTTAAAATTCAAGTGTAAACTAATCCTGAGATGACAAAAGGCTTCATTGAAGCTTTTGTTGATCTTTAGGCTACCCAAGGTTACAATGGAATTTACAAGGGCCTTTTTCCTTTGTGGGGACGACAGATTCCATATACAATGGTGAAATTTGTTTGCTTTGAGAAAATAGTGGAGGGTATTTACAAGTATATAATCCCTATACAAAAGAGAAAGTGGTCCAAGGAAGTGCAGTTGGGAGTAAGCTTTGCAACAGGTTACATTGCAGGTGTCTCTAGCGTTGTTATTTTCCAGTAGGTATATAATTTGGTTTCAATCCTTAGTTGTAGCAGTGGTGTATGTGTGATGGATGTAAGATGCATCTCCACACTACTTGCTTAAACAGATCCAAATGGACTAAAAACATAGCTTTAGATTTAATTTTAAGCAATGGGTAATGTTCTTAGCAGTTAGGAAAATTTTGTTTTGAGAGAGAATCCATTCGTCTGAACTTTCCTAGGTAGAGCTAGAATATTGGTGTTGAGAAGTTCGATAGTGCATCAATTCATAAATACATAATGCATGATAGCAATAGTTGGAGTCAACAAGAGAGTGAAAGGAGAATGGAGTCAAATTTAAGAGAGAACGTCTTGGACAAGAGCCGAGAGTAGCTTCCATGAGTTCCCTTCCATGCAAGTCAATGACGGGCATGTTTCTTTCCTTGAAGGATAAGCTCCTTTATGATTTGCAAGTTAACGTGTAGTATCTCTTCTTTCATTCGAGTGATTTCTTTGAGTTGAAAAGATATTAATGGGTTGTTAGAACCCAGTAAGGGAGGAAGATTGACTTTAATATTTATCATGCAAATAATCTTTCTTTTCTATATGATAGCATTAGTCTTTTCCTTGTTTGTGTACATGTTTACAATGTAATGATAACGGTTTATCAAAACCAATAGTGAGGTAGCGATGTCATAACTATTTCATGCATGAATCATAATTAGCTTCTTAAAATCTCCAAGATCAAAAAATTTAATTTAGAGATATCTTGGAATGATTTAGATACTTTAAGGTAGTTTAGGTATGTTATCCTCAAACCCTCCTTGGCATAGTCGAGTTTGGGATGAATCATGAAAACCACCTTTGTTGTTTATGAGACTATTTTCCTTCTTAAAAAGAAATACCAAACATGGTGGATATAAACCAAACATGTCTTATAATGAAGTAAAGGAGTTCAAAACCTAACTTATGTTGTAAGTCAATTGTTCCAAGTGGACCAAAGGGTGGAAAGAAGATTATTATCTTTTATAAATCAAACCTTTCAAGGGTTGAAAGATTGACTTAGATCAAGACTATTGATATGAAATGATAATACTTTTAGACATCAGATTGGTGAGGGAATACCTTGAATACTATGTTCATTCATGTTACGTAAAATGTGAACTCAAGCAATGCCAAGTGGTCTAGGAAAGACTAGAAGCATTTTGTTCTTATGATTTGTTACACTTATGTTATCACCTTTGGAAAAACAAGGATGTTTGATATTTCCATGTATTGGGTTAGAGAAGCTAAACCCTAGTATTGAAACAAGGAGGATATAGGAAATCTATAACTCTTATGTTCGATATGACATTGTACATATATATATATATATTGATTGGCAGTGAAAGGTCAAGAAAACCATAGAACAAGATAGGAAGTCTTTATAATACCTTAAGAGATTCCATGATAATTTTGAAACTTGGTTTAATACATCAAAGATATTTTGTATTTGAATCTAGAGTGTAAAATGACAGAAGGTTATAAACCCTAGAAAATTGCACAAATGCAATAAGGGACTTTTTAAAAGTTAGGAAAATCTAAATCTTTACATTACATGTATATCCTAGATTAAGGATTAGTTCTAAGTTAGATTAGCTAGAATGGATTTTCTATACAGACTATTTTGTGTCTAATGTACCAAGTAAAGTAAGTAAAACTATAGGATGAGATAGTTTCTAAGACAAGTCAGAGGTGTGTGTCTAGATGGCATGACCAATTAGAATGATCATACTTAGCTAGAAGGGATCTAGAGTTGTATGGTCGATTGAGTTTTGTAGGACACATCACCAGGACTCAGATGGAGAAACTTGATAGTTCCTTATATTTATACCCTTTGTGAAGGGTAGGGCCACTTCCAGTTAGGAAGTGTATGGGGGACCACTTGAGTCCGTGGATGGAGGAAAAGCTCTTGGATGATACTCTCCCTCTATAGCAGAAGACTCACTAAGACTCATGAAGATAGATATCATCATTCCAGATGAGATGAACTCCATGATATGGCTTATGACATTCTACTTATGAGGTAAAACTATTCTTTTTCCATTTGTATTTTATGTAATATAAATGAAAAGTGTAAGGACTTCCCTTTGATTCTAGTTGCGAATACATATGATTTCAAGTTTGAAATTATCTAGAAAAGTTGTACTTTATTTCTTGACCTTATGCAAATGTTAAAAAAAAAATATTTCTCATGGTTACTAAGTTTATTTACCTTCTAGTAAATTCTTGAGTTTACTTGAGTATTAAGAGGAGGGATTTTACATTTCTCTTTGATAAGTAGCTCCTGCATTCTTCAAGCCAAATGGAATCACATTCCAGCAGTAAGTTCCCCATGGACAAGTAAAGGTAGTTTTATGTTGATCCTATTTGGAAATTATGATTTGATTGTAGCCTAAAAATCCATCCATGAGCGACAACATTTCATGCCTAGCTATTAAATCCACAATGATATCTATGTTGGGAAGAGGGAAATCATCCTTTGGACATGCCTTGTTTAGATCTCTGAAATCAATGCATATTTTGATGCCTCTAGTGGGTTTTGAAATTGGTACCAGGTTTGAAACCCACTTAGGATAATCTATTGGTCGGATGAATCCAATGTCAAGAAGCTTTTGTAGTTCTAGTTTGACCAAGAGTGCTATCTGAGGGTGCATCTTCCTTAATTTTTGCTTGACTGGTTTGGCATCAAGATAAACTGCTAAGTGATGGACAACCACTTCTCGATCAAGGCCTGGCATATCTGTGTATGACCATGCAAAGTTATATTTTCTCTCTTTAAGGAATGTTGCAAGGTTCTTTTGTTCTTTGTCTAACAAGGATTTAGCATAAAAGGTGATCTTGGATGCTTATTTTGTTCCCACATTGACTAGAGTAGCCTTTTCTTCTAGCACCATTTACTTCTCTGGATGCATTGCACTAAGGGGGAGATTAAATCCTTCATCCTTGGGTACCTCAAAGAGGTTTTCACCATCTGATGCATCCTTTGTTTTTACTATTTTGGGACTAGAGAGTGCCACTAGGTGGTTTTCACTCAAGGATATGCATGTTAATTGCATTTCATTTATTTTGCAACTGAAGGATTCAATTGTCTCCCCATAGTATGCCCTATATCGAACTCTATGTCAAAGCCTGCTTTGTGATCTACCCATGATAAGTTGTCTTGGAGTCCCATGAATTATGAGATCACTTCATCATTTATGAATAAATCTAGAATCGGTGGTCCTTGTTGGTCCATGTCAATGAGTTGTGGGTATACTAAGTGTATTTCAGTTGGTTGGTTACTTGAGACAAAGGATGCTATGGATATCATGAAAAGGGTGTTGTTCTCAAATAGGTAAGCAACATCAAGGGGAAAGTCATCTAAGTTGGTATCACGTGATGTAGGTGACTAAGAGGAAGCCTCAACTCGTTTAGCAACAATACCTTTTCCAATAAGTGTGACTTTTCTAGTAGTACAACGTAAGCCAAGATTCTTTAGTCATTTCTCAGGAACTATGGGTTCTCGTAAACCATTGTCATTCTACCCTAGCTTCTCATTCTTGTTATACCCCATACTCTTCATTATATATAGACCTTTGTTGTCATCTTCCATGGGAAGAACAGGAATAGGTCATTCATTTTGATAGAGGAGTTTAGAGATGTCTTGCTCATTCACAACTTCTTGATTCAGGTGTCCCCACTTGGTGAAGGTAGGGGTTGCCATCTTTATTATTTATAGTTCTTTGGTGCTAGATGTAGGTTTTCCATGAGATTGAGGATAATTAGGTAACTCTCCTAATACAAAGGTATCCTTCAATATATTGTAGCTTCCACAACCATCATCTTGGATTACTACTTTCATGTCAGGTATGCTTTTCACAATGGGTATATTTGATGTTGAGATAGAGGCTAAAGATGATGGGTCAACAAATGAGCTTGATGGTGTAGGTCCTTCATCATTTTTGGGTATTTTTGGGATCTTATAGAACTTGGCCTCAAGGATTTTTCAATAGTAGAAAGGCTCAGGATCTCCATGGATAGTGATTTCTCTACCTTCAAAAGGAAACTTCACACACTGATGATAGGTTGAGGCTATAGCTTTCAAAGCATGGATCCAAGGTTGGACAAGTAGTATGTTTTAGGGAAGATCAATATCAAGTACTTGGCATGTAGTTTCCACAATAAGAGGTCCCACTTGAATAGGGAGTGAAATGATTCCTTGTGATACTCGTTCTTGGTCATCATATGCTTTGATGGTATTACTCTTTGTCTTCTCAATGGTATCTTCTGAATAGCCTAGATGCTTGATTAACTGCAAGGTACAAATGTTCATACCAACACCTCCATCTACCAAGACTCTTTTGACCTTGTTTTTATGAATGAAAACCTCAAGGTGTAAAGCATGATTATGAGATGGTTGTGATGGTAGATCTTTCTTGGAGAAGGTGACAAGATGGTTGGTGATATTCCCTACCATAGCTTGAAACTGAATTGTATCAATGTTCTTAGGAATAGATGAATCAGACAAGGATTTTTCCAGTATTTCCCTATATGTAGGAGATACCTTTAAGAGTTCTAAGATGGATATTTGAGTGGGGTCTGCTTAAGCTGATCTACAAGATTGTACTTGCTAGGATTAGATGTGGGAAAAGTAGGTTGTGTCCTAGATTGAGTTGGGACAACTCCATGAATGGTTATTTTCCACATCATGTGGTGACTCCACATTTCATACTAGCTCCCTTGATGGTGACAACAGTGATAATGCTATCGTAAGAGGAAACTACATTGGAATAGGAATGTTGTACATTGGTGTAATCCTTAGCTTTTCCATTGTTGTTTGTTTTTCTATGATCAGGCATAGGGGTCTTGTATATCTTAAGATCATGGTTCCAAGTGGGTACCTCAACGGATATGGTATCGTTCTCTATGAGATCTTGGATGATATTCTTAAGTTTCATGCAGTTTTTTTGTTTTATGTCCTTTGAATTTATGAAAGTCACAGAGATCATGCTTGTTGTACCAGGATGACTTCTCTTGTGGTTCTTGGTAGTTTTCAAAGTTAGGAAGTGTTATATCATATTTGACTCTACCAGTTTCTTCATGATTGTCTTGATGGGTTCTGATAATTGTGTGTAGTTGTGTTTGGGATAGTTGTTCTTGTTACCGGTTTGCCTGGATTGCATGTTGGTGTTAATGATCTAATTGTTCTGAGGTGGTACCATTTGTTGTATATTTGGTTGGATGTTAGCAACTTGATTTTTATTGGGTCTAGGAGCATGTAGTATGACCTTAGCATTTACTACACCATCGTTTGTTACATTTTTGTTCTTAGCCCACACACGAGGTTTCTCATTCGAACTAGTTGAGGGACAGTTGTCTTTGTAACCCTGAGTATTTCCTTATGAGATTAGGGCTATTTCAATGTTAAGGGCTCTTGGAACAAGCTCATCATAGGATGTGATGCATTGAATTTTCAAGTGGAATGATAGATTTGGATCAAGGTTGGCTATAATGATTCCCACTTGTTTTTCAAGAAGAAGCCACTTGCTTTTACTAGCTCTTTGTCTCCATTGTTGTAAGAAATTAGCGAAGGTTTCTCCTGGATTTTGTTTGAGAGTGTACAACTCTTCTAGACTAACGTCCATGTCAAGATTGAAGGAGAAGTGATCGATGAATTTGTCAGTGATTTCTTGAAAAGTTTTGATACTAGGAGGCAAATGAGAAAACCAATCCATAGCAGTACCTGTTAAACTTCGTGGGAAGAGGTGCATTAGATATGAATCGTTGTAAGCCACTTCCATGCACATCACATTAAATTCTTTGATATGGTCAACTGGACTTCCTCTCCCTCTATATTTTTCAAACTTAGGGATTTCAAAACCATGAGGGAATGGTAGCATTGTTATGTTTAAATCAAATGCGTAAGGACACAAGTTCTATTGTATAGTCATAAAATTGTACCCCTTGCAATTTCATATACATTCTTGCATATGCTTTAGTTTCCACTCCCTTAGCATCTTGAGTAGGCTCATTTTAACTGTTGCATCATCCTTTCTCCCTCTCAAGATGCTCCAGCACACCTTTTCAGTAGCCACCCTCACATGTTAGCTTTTCGTTGATCTTTGCACTTTTCCCATTTGTATTGTTTTGTAGTGTGACGTGTCTGGACACTATTGCGTTGTGCGGACATCTGTGTGCCGCGCTAACCTCCTGCGACATTTCAATGCTTAAACGACTATTTCTGTGCATTTTTTCCACTTGTCACCCCCTTTTGTTGGTGGTAATGGCCCAGGATGCCTTGTAACGGCTAAAGAAGCTTCCTCTCTCTCCTTAAATGTCATATTTTCACCTCATTTGTAGGCTCGTCTTCCTCTAACATCTTCCAAGTCTTGCTAGCATTTCTCTAGCTTCATTCTAGCTTTTAGCCTCACTCCATCACTTACTTGCATAGCTTCATACATCTTGTTGTGGTAGCTTCAAGCTCTTTCAAGCTTTTCAACTTCATCTCCCTCATTTCATGCTTGTAAGCATCCTCGAATTCCATATCCTCTACTATTCGCATACTTGGTGATACGGGTTCTCCTCCTCGAGCGGGGTTTGCTTTTATCACACGCTTATTTGGTGGTGCAGGTTCTACTCCTGAGCGGGTTTTACTTCACCACACGCTTTATTCATCTCTCTCTTTCTCTCCATCTTCTTGGCTATCCGTGGAGGTGGGAACACCAAAACGGGGGTTTGACTAAGGCAAACCCCTATACAGGCCCAACACTTTCTCCAAATCTCATAGACACGGGTTTTGAAGAAATTCGTTTGGTGAAGGCTTCATCACTCATGTTGTTGTAAGTATTTCTTTCCTTTCTTCTCTTTATCTTTACCATTTTTATTTCACTTTATCTCATTCCTATAATTTTCTATTTCTTTATCGCATTCTGTCATTTTACTAAATTTTGTAAGTTCTCAACAATCTAGTTGTTAGTGATCACTTAGCTATTTTCTATGATAAACTTGTTGTCTGGTCTGTACGAGACATCAGCGTGCCTCGAGGATGCCAGCATGCTACACTATCGTATGTATTTTGCATTGATGTCCTTTGGCCTAGAGCTTGTCATTTTTTCCAAAAAATCTATGTGACTTGCTCTTCTAGATTCTATAACTCTCGTTGTTGTTCTTGAGGTAGTTTATGGAAGTTCACCCCATGAGGCTCTCTGAATGAAGAGAACTCGTAAGTAGCAAATCCCCCTCTTCTACATTTTTTTTGAACCTAATGTGAGCCAATGTATGTTCATCTCGTGTACTTTTTCATTGTTGTGTACCTGAGCATTGTGAAAGTTTATGAGCATCACGACCCAGTCCACAAATTTTGGGTATATCATTAGAAGTATATGACACCTCCCAATGGAAAGGATGAAGGCCTCCTTGGTCTCACCAAAGCATGTGCCCCTTTGAATAACCCTAGTTTTGCACAAGGGGTCACTTTCAAAGAGTGTGAAGGACGGTTAGGAGTATCAATGCCTCCCACATCCGTCTATATGGCTGACGCAGTCCCTTCTATCAGCATCCCTTCCACCTTTGAACAACCTAAAACTATCAAGGTTAACAGGGTCCCCTTGGGCTTTAGCTTTACCCATCCTGTCACCTCTAGTGGTAGAGGCTTTGGCGGGATGAGTGGTGGGGGATTTGGTAGTGGTAGTGGATTCAGTAACGGAGGTGGTGCTAGTGGAGGTGGCTTGGGTGGAGGTCATGGTGGTGGTTCCAGCGGAGGCCCTACTGGTGGCAGTGGCTCTGGTGGTGGCTCTAGTGGAGGTCACACCGGGGGTGGCTCTGGAGGAGGCCTTGGTAGTGGTTCTGGATGAGGTCCCTCTGGCCCTCTATCTTCTAATGACCCTATTCTGAACACTCTTCTTCAGAATATGGGTAAGATGTAGAACTATTTGGTGAGTCTTTCCCAAGCCTCTGCCCAACCTATCTTCCATCCCTTCTTCTGACATATCCCATTGTCAGTTTCCATCTTGAACACTCCTTTCCCTCAAAGAGTTAAGATCCCTAAATTTGAGAACTATGGTGGTAAGGGAGATCTACAGACACATGTATCTGCCTTTAACACCCTATACTGCATCGACTTCTTTGATCACGATGTGTTGATGACTAAACTATTCCCCTAATCCCTCAAGGACACAACACTCGAGTGGTACTATTCCTTGCCTAACAACTCTATTTTCTCATTTGATCAACTTGTAAACAAATTCCTTAAATAGTTCCAAGCGAACATCGGGCCGAAGATGACCTTTTTGGATCTCATCTAATGTAAACAAGGAGATAATGAAAAAATCATTGACTTCATAGCATAGTACCAAGTGCTCCTTTCATAAATCTCGTATCAACTACTCGATTCTGACATGCAAAAGGTATTCATAGGAAACTTACAAAGGCCTTGGCAAGAGAATTTTTCCATTATGAACTACCCTTCTTTTGCACACTTGTGTGCAGCCTTACGAGAGTACCAACAGACAATTGTTCAATTTGACGGATCCTCCTCACGCTCCCGTTCTAAGGGAAAATCCATTATATCAATCTTTGGAAAAGGTAAGGTCATTGTGAATGTAGTAGTCGTTGCTGATAACAACGACCTCAAATGCAACCAGAAGTTCACAAAGTTATTAGAATCTTATACTTTTGTCTTACAGAAGTTGTTGAAGGATAAGATCATAACTTTGCTGGCTCCTAGGCCTATCAAAGAACCCTACCCTAATTGGTATGATGGGAGAAATTATTTCCAATACCATCGTGTTAATGGACATGGTACCTAATGCTATATGTGGTTGCATCATGAAATATAAGACCGCATCAAGGATGGTACCATTCATCTCGATGGGAATAAATAGAATGCTAACAAATCGGTGGTGAAAGCTAATAGTGAATTGCAGATATACACAGATCCGTTTATGTCACACCCTACTAACATGATTATTGATCCTGCTAATTTTGTTACCCAACCTAAGGTCTATGTCAATATGGTCACACTAACTTCCACTGCTCCACTTGCACCCAATTCGTCAGACATTACATTTATATCACAAGATTTACCCTTAAACAACAAACCTTCGCTTCTCTACATTCTCGATCATGTCAATGGTAACATTGTGACAGGAGTCTTGATTTACCCCGCAAGTTGTGTGAATGTTATCACTGAGGAGACATTAGTATTGAATTCATTACAAAAGGAAAAAATGAAGAAATGAAATCTACCATCATTACACACGATGGTATGTGCCTTAAACCTTACAACTCGATCACTTTTTCCATTCTGATTGGACCTAGGGTTGTCGACATAGTCTTTGGCATTATCCCGAAGTCGGATTTGTTCAGGCTAAAGCTAGGTATACCCTGGCTTGCCACTATGAATGGAATCGCCTTTGTTATTCACAAGTGTTTAAAGTTCTCCCATGAGGGTGTCATGCATGTAGTGCATGACATTGGATACCAGCCCTTGGTGTCCCATGGTGGGTACTCGTTAGATCACCTTTGGCCTTCCCCAGTCAGTCTGCTTCCTCCAGGAATAGACCTACATTACAAGACTATATGAAGTATAAATATGGGGGAAAAGGGGAGCCAAAGCTGACCCTTCCTATGAAAAAACAATCAGTTGCCTCCTCTTCCCGAGAAGAGAAGAAGAAGCCCGCATTGACTATTCTCCCTTCCTCGAAAGGGAACAAGAAGTCCATGCCAGCTCTCTCTCCTTCCTGTAAAGGTAAAGAGAAGGCTAGCTCCTCCTGGTCTGCCCCATCCTCTCCCCTTTCTTGGGAAAAGTATTGGATGAGCGACCTTTGCGACTACCCACTGAGTCCAATGATTCCTCCTTGGCATAGGCCCAAGCCCAGGATCGCACACCTCCCTAATGAATACTCCAGTTTGTGGTATTATTTATACAACAGAAAGAAAGGTTCTTGTAGAGAGTTCGATCTACAACCTCCTACTACTCCTGCTCCTAAGGCAATGATCGGAAGGAGACCCGCTACCGAGGCTCTCGAGTTGACTCATTCTATCACTCCTCAGCCTATTCCTCCTGCTCCTGTGCAAGAACCTGTCCCTCTACTGAAAACAACTAAGGTGGAAATTCCCATGATTGAGAAGGAACCTTTTGTCCCTTCACAAATCCTGGCCTCTAACTCAAAGAGTCATAGAAACTGCCTTGCGCATGAACGCAAGCACCGGCGAAAGGATCTCTTGGCTAAGCAGTCCACCTCACAAAGGAAGGAGGAAGAAATGATCACCCTTGCTTCAGGGTCTCCTACAGCGTATTATTTCTCCCTTCCTCTTGCTTCTCTCCAATCTAGTCTTGTACTACTCCCAGCCTCTGTTGTGAGTATGAATGTGCCTAACCCTAAATGGGTACAGGTGTTCATCGCTCCTTTGACGGAGCCACCTTTGTTGATCTCTATTCTAGATATATAGCCTTTCCCAAAGCCAGTGGATATGGTTAATACCTCGGTCCTATCCATTGTAGTTCTTTCCTCCTCTTCCTCCGCACCTCTAGCCTCGTCTATGGGGAGCTCGCCTCCTCCAGCGAAGAAAGAGGTGGAGAATGGTCCTTCTAGCAATGAAAGACGTAAGAGGAGCCACCTTCTTTGCAAGGTGGTCCTATGATGACTTGTTATGTCCTAGTGACGGAACCAATCCCAGGTCCCCCTGAGTTTGTCACTGCTCCTGAGTTACTCAGCGAGCCTAGCGGTGAATCTAAGACTCAGCCTACCCCATCCACTAAAGTTAGACATGGGGCTCCTGTTGGGTGCATGTTTAATTTTGTAGATGAAGTTTTGGCCTTGTCAGCAATCTTCGCAAAATTGCTAACTTTGACTCCATAAGAGCTCAACAGAGAGGACCTCAAGGGACCCTCTTCCTTGGCCCTTGTTGCGAGAGGGTTGGATGCTCCTCCTCTTAACATCTCACCATTGCAGGCTCCTCCTCCTTCCCCTTATGAATATTTAGATTGGGAAGCAGACGGCCTCTTGGTTGATCAATGTTAGGAGGAGGCCCATTTTCTTGATCGTGTGTGTGTACATTTGTTTTGTAATGTGTTCCCCTGTGTTCGTGTTATGTGTTCATGGATGACCCTTGTCACCCCCATTGGTGCTTGGATATAGATGTGGTTTTTTTGTCATAAACATTCTTCTATTTGTATCATCATTCTTTCATGTTTGTGATTGATTTTCAATAAATTGGGGACGATGCAAAGTGTTGGGAGCATTTTGGCTTCCCTTCCATGTTGACCCAATTTTTTATTTTTACTTTGTCTTCTCATGCATTCTTCCTGATCTAGTTGGGGATTGATGATCTTTCACCTTGCATCATGGTTACCTATTATTATGAGCTCAGATAGATCTGACCCTACTAAATCAAATCCCCTTGTGCCCTTTGTTTGTGTTTATTTCTCTCTTTTGCTTTACCTTTACCTTTTTCTCTTCTTTGCTTGAGTTGTCCCTTTCGTATGTGACAACGCCTTTTCTTTAACATTTTTTATTTTCATAAAATGCATTCGTGGTCAACGAATCTTTCTTGAAAATCCAAATAAACTTTTCCTTAGAATCGCATTCTCAACTTGAAACCCTAACGAAATGTGTTTCCTTCATCACGGGTTCGCAAAGAAAGGATTTGGAGACCTTCCTCTGAAGCGGGGACAACTTTGACCTTCCTCGCTCATGGGGGCATATCCTTCCTTTCAAATTCCTTGATGAAGTGAACATCTTTCGAAAGGATTCCTTTATGATGGATCGCTCTAAGAAAAGAACAACTACTTTCAAACTGTGTGTCCCTTGAGTGGACCCCTTTTCATGACGGGTTCCCAAGGGACCCTTCTCTAAAATTATTTACCTCGATTGGATTCCTTCGCATCTAGCCTGGGGGTAGGTTGACTAGACTTATTCTATTTCCCTTTTTATGTCTAGCTTGGGGGCAGCCTGACTAGACCTATTTTATATCTTCATGTCTAGCTTGGGGGCAGCCTGAATAGACCTCACCTTTCAAATAGCGCATCCCTTGAGTGGACCCCTCTCCTTTTGAATGGTTTCTAAGGGACCCCTTTGAAAGAACTTTGAATCATTGACAGCCTATGCGACTGTCTACTTACTTGCCTATATGACTGCTTCTTGACTCTGTGGAGTCTACTTCCTTGGATGTTCTTTAGGCTTGAGTCCATGGAGAATACCTTCCCTATAGGACTGAGAGCCTATGGGACACTTCTTTGGGTGTTCTTCATGCTTGAGTTCATGGAGAATACCTTCCCTATGGGACTAAAATCCTGTAGGGCACTTCCTTTGGGTCTCCTCCATGCTATATTTTTTGGGGGATACCTTCCTTGCAAGTCTACGGGCCTGTAAGGCACTTACTTCACGAGGCTTCCTTCATATGAGAGATCTTGGAGGTTGCCTCCTTGTAGGTCCACAGGCCTATAAGATGCTTTGTTTTTCCCAACTTCATAGTTCTAGGTAGCTATGGAGTCCTTTGCTTTCCCTGCACCTTTAGGTATTCCAGATCGCAGTCTGCTTCCTTAACGGTTCAAGTATACGTTTCTAATCCTACTCTTTCTTAATCTACATTATCAAACACTCATCAATATTCATGCTCGCTAAAGTGGGGGAAAAATGTATAGTCGTAAAATTGCATCCCTTGCAATTTCATATACATTCTTGTGTCTGCTTTAGTGTCCACTCCCTTAGCATCTTGAGTAGGCTCATTTTAACCCTTGCATCAACCTCTCTCCCTCTCAGGATGCTCCAGCATCCCTTTTCAGCAACCACCCTCACGTCTTAGCTTTTCGTTCAACTTTTCACTTTTCCCATTCGCGTTGTTTTTTAGTGTGACGTTTCTATACACTAGCACGCTATGCAGACTTTTGTGCATCATGCTAGCATCCTACGATGTTTCAATGCTCAAACGACCATTTTCATGCATGTTTGCCACTTGTCACCCCCTTTTGTTAGTGGTAATGGCTCGGGACACCTTGTAACGACTAAAGAAGCTTCCTCTCTCTCCTCAAATATCATCTTTTTACCTCATTTGCAAGCTTTTCTTCCTCTAACATCTTCCAAGTCTTGCTAGCACTTCTCTAGCTTCATTCTAGCTTTTAGCCTCACTCCATCACTTGCTTTCACAGCTTCATACAGCTTGTTGTGGCAACTTCAAGCTCTTTCAGGCTCCCCTTATAACACCCTTTACAACTTCATCTCCCTCATTTCATGCTTGTGAGCATCCTCGGATTCCATATCCCCTACTATTTGCATACTTACTTGGTGATACAGGTTCTCCTCCTCGAGCGGGGTTTGCTTTTATCACCTCTTTTGTGATATGGGTTCTCCTCCTCGAGTGGGGTTTTCTTTTATCACATGCTTATTTGGTGGTTTGGGTTCTACTCCTGAGCGGGTTTTTCTTTCACTACATGCTTTGTTCATCTCTCTCTTTCTCTCCATCTTCTTGGCTATCTGTGGAGGTGGGAACACCAAAACGGGGGTTTGACTAAGGCAAACCCCTATACAGCCCCAACACTTTCTCCAAATCTCATAGATGTGGTTTTTGAAGACATTTGTTTGGTGAAGGATTCATCACTCACATTGTTGTAAGTATTTCTTTCCTTTCTTCTCTTTATCTTTACCATTTCTATTTCACTTTATCTCATTCCTATCATTTTCTAGTGCTTTATCGCATTTTTTTCATTTTACTACATTTTGTAAGTTCTCAACAATCTGGTTGTTAGTGATCACTTAGCTAATTTTTTTTATAAACTTGTTCTCTAGCCTTTACGAGACGTCAGTGTAGCACGTTGTCGTATGTGTTCTGCACTGATGACCTTTGGCCTAGACATTGTCAGTTTGTCCAGAAAATCTTTGTGACTTGCTCTTCTGGATTCTATAACTCTTGTTGTTGTTCCTGAGGTAGTTTAGGGCAGTTCACCCCATTGTTGTGCATATTTTTGTACACATGCCCCGATAAAAGCAGGGACCCTCTTTTGCTTTTGTTCCTGGTGTTTTGGCCCTTTTATTTTGAGGATTTTCTTGCTTGGGCATGTGCTTGGATGTTTATCTTGCTTGCCTTGACGATCCCTCTTTGGTTTATATTGAAAATCTTAATTTTTTTGGCAATTTCTGAATTTTTCACTGCTCTCAGAAAAATCCACTCTTGTTGGAATTCCTCGGTTTCGTTGAAAACCCGGTGGCAACCGCTTTACACTGTGATTCGAAGATTTTGTTCTTCGCGGAATTTCGTGGTGGCCAGATTTCTCTGAAGTTCTGTCGCCCTGTTGAATTCCCGGGTTTTGATTTAGCCTATCTTGTCGAATGCATTAATGCTCTTTTGTATGATTTCCTCAACATGTATTTAATCAATTTTTGGGAATTTTATGCCATTAAGTCTTTATCATTTGATCTCTTTTGATCTGAGGTGCTTGATTTGGAGTGTTGGCCTTGATTTGGTGTTTGAATTCATGGATTTATTGGATTTGGTGGTGATTTTCCTGGGCGTCATATGTTGCTTGCTAAGGTGCTAAAGATTGTTGTCTTTCATTGTTGCAATCGAGTTTCACTTCATCAATGGTATGTCTTCATTGCCTTGATTTTTATTTTTGAATGTGAATGATTTTGTGGCATCTTGGGTATGCTTGGAGTCTAAATTTATGTATGGCATTGAGCATTTGAAGCTAGGGTTATTTGATTCTGTTAGAGTGATGATCCCAAGTGAGTTCCTGAGCTTGTCTTTTGATTTTATCATGAGGCAGCTCACTTGTGTAGGCCATAATGAACCTTCTATAAACCTAGAAAATGAATAAGTTAAGTCCAAGCTTGCCCTGTTCTTTCATGGAAAATTTTAGGGTTTCGTGCCTAGGGCATCACCAATTCCTCTCGATTTACCTTAGGATGAGTTTTGAATTCAAAGATGATTTGTAGGAGGCTTAAATCAAGCTATTTGCAGGCCTAGGATCCTCAAATTTGTGATCATTCGATCAATTTGAGTGAAGTCACGAGAAAATTTAACGTCCAAAAATTTGTAGCCTTCACAAAATTCCTTAACTGCCAGAATTTTTTGACTTTCCATTTTCTCTTTGCTTTCCCGAAATGTGTTGTGATCTAGATTTTTGCCTACTTTGCAGATTTTTCGTTCCCTCCGGATTCTCCCAAAATTTCCTTTGTCTCTTCATTTCCCAAAATTTGTAGATTGTTGTCCTTGCAGATTTTCGTCCTGGGTGAAGTTCTCTGAAACTTTTTTGAAAATGAAATACTGAGAGATTCCATGATTTATTAGTTGATGATTATGCTTTGTATGATCAATTTGAATTATTTAAAGACATATCATGTTGTTTCTTCGTAAATGGCAGTTGATTTAAGTGATTATTGGATGCTTTTATGTTTATTTCACTAGAATCCACCTAGCTTGGAATTTTTTGAAATTCCTCTCTGGCCTGGATTCCGCGAGAGCACTAAGAACCCGAACTTTGAGATGACTAATTTTTATGGGGTTTTGGAGCATTTTTCTTATATTGGGACTTATATTGAGGATGAATATGTCATTTTTGATTAATTAACTTGGATTTCATGTGATCTTTATTATGGTTTCTTTGTTGAATGCAGGCTGAGTCAAGTAAGGTAGTGACAAGTGGAACCAAGGGTAAGGCGATGGATCCAAGTGTAGAGGGGTCTTCTATTTCTGAGGCAGAGAGAATCAAAATGGATATCAAGAGTAGAATTCTTGAGAGAAAGCTTACTTATGTATGGTCAGAGGTGACTGATACAAATGTTGGATTGTGGGACTATGAAGAATTCAAGACAAGGATGGCAGCACAAGACCTTCCTTTGCTGGCCAAAAGGACATTGGAATAAGGGTTGGCGCATGTAGCAGGATTTCCTCCTACGGTGCAATGTTATGAATTGGTACTCGAATGTGCCAGACACTATGACAAGGGTACACAAAGGATAGTTGGTCCCCAAGGGAGAATTGTGGCAAATCTAAATCCTGTGTCTATAGCCCAGACCTTTGACATGCCTGACAGATCTCATGTGGTGGCTTTTGATATGGATACGGCAAAGAAGTTTTATGAGGAAGATACAATCAAGGCCCAACAAGTTATCAATTCCTAGCTGAAGAAACCTAAGTCCCACTTTTCTAAGCTACCCAAGTAGCTATTCAGGGCTAAATTCAAGAAGGAACACTATGATGTTATCACCCTTCTCAGTAGGGTGGTAGGGTTGAAGAGTGCAGGAATGTTTGAAAAGTGGATGTTCTATGTCATAGTGAGGATGGAACAAAAGGCTAACTACTATTGGGCAGGCATTATAAGTGCCATGATTCATGAACAAATGTGTAATGTCTTGTAGACTAAGAGTTTCACAATGACTCTTACATGTTCTATTCCTTAGCTAGATTTCATCCATATAAGGGACTAAGCACAAGAGGTGTGTTTGGACAAGATGTAATTTATGAGGTTTATCCACAGCTACACCTGGGTAACTCAAGCTATAGAAGGGTGAATGACACATTCACCATGTACATCACTAGGCTGCTCCAAGGTGCAGAGCACGTTAGGATATTTGACAGTGCCAAGGAGTTAATCAAAAGGTATGGGGCTTGGTTCATACAATTCCCCACCTTTTCATATATAAGGATAGATGGTTGTCAGAGGGCTCCATACAGACTTCCCAGATATCCCATAGATCACATTATACTTCTGGAGGTCACAAGAAAAATATGTGATTTTGATGCAATTGTAAAGAAAGATAAGCATAAGATTGGATTCGGTGGAGATTTTCCTCTGAGGATAGGTACTAGTGAGGCATGTCCTTCTATTAATTCAGCCTATGCTTCTAAAGAAGAAATGAGCACTCGGGTTATCCTTTCATTCCAAAAGATCCAGGTTTGACAAGACTAGTGAAGCACAGAAGAAGGCCAGTAGGGAATACAGCCACAAAGATTATATAGAGGACTATTGGGCCAATTGCAGTGATGAATTTAAAATCAAAAGGAAGAATTTTTACAGGATGCCTGTAAACTTAGTACAGCTATATAATGTGAAGGCCATTCCAGATCAAGTTGAATATGATGGAGATCTTATTCAGGGCCATGATTATGAGGCAGTGAAGGATAAACCAGTGGGAGAAATAGATTGGTCAGAGGAAGATAAAACAAAGTTAGAGCAGCTTATGACTCTGGTGATTAAATATACAAAGTTGTGGCTCAAGCATAAGATGTGGGAACTGGAAAGTGAAGGTGTGTAATTCACCTATGACCTAATGCGAGACTTGGAGTCTCATTCCACTTCTGAAGAGTCAGTTGAGCAGGATCCCAAGGGTAAGGAGAAGGTGAGCTCTCCTTTTAAGATAAATATTAAAGATGTTTAGGATGAGGAAGTGCAGGAGGCAGAAAAGTAAAGAAATCCTATTGCAAAGAAGAGGAAACATGTTTCAAGGATAAAGAAATCAGCAAAGGATGAGCCTGAAAAGGAAGATAAAGCAGTTGGTGCTTCTATGCCAAAGAGAAGAAGGATAGTGAGATTATCACAGAAGGAAAAGGAAAGCTCCAAGGTAGGGGAGGAAGTTAGCCGACCTATGATAAATGTGAGAGCTCAGGAGAAAGAACACGAGTATATACGAGGAAATCAAGAACTCCTTCTCCTAAGGACAGTGTGCCAAGGAAAGATGCTCCTCTAGTCACTCCTGCTATAGAAAAACATGATGACACTCCTCCTTCCCATGAAGCTCGTAATGTACCAGGTGAATCCAAAGAGGCAGAGAGTCACCAAGATCCAGAGGAAGAAGAATTTCAGGAAGGTGAGCTCTACAGTGTTGAAGCAAAGATAGAGAGGGTGTTGCAGTCTCCTCTAGTAACTTATGAAGATTCACTTGTTAGGGGTGAAGAGGATAGATCTCAAAAAGAGGAAATGCCAACTAGGACTCCTTCCCCTGTGCATGAGGAAGAAGAACATGACAAGAGAGAAGAGAGTAGAGTTGAAGAGACTCCTGGGAGGCAAGATTTGCATGAGGAGGCATCCAAGGATCATCAAGATATATTTGGATAGGGTAGTGTGCAGTCAGATCCCACGGTGCCTACTTGGTTGGAAAAATAATTAAAGATTAAGTAGATTGTTATAGATGATACTCCTCCCAATTGGGATGAATTATTGGCGAATATAGGAAAAGGTAAAGCAAAGAAGAAATCCAAGGTTATCTCAAATATTGAGAGGGATTAAGCGAATAACAGGGTGGTCCAAATTGCTACTCCTGCCACTGATAAGAACAGAGATGATGTAACTGGGAGTGATTACAATGTGCAAACCATCAACCTAGGGCCTACTTCCATGGAACAAGAGATTGAAGAGTATGAAGGCTCCAGTGCTGTAATCTTGGGGAGATTGAGAAAGGAGGTGCAGATTAAGCAAGAGTAAGAAAGAAAATTATAAAATTAAAAAGTATTTGCAAGACTTGATGAAGCCCTTATAGTCCATCAACTCCTCATCGTCTGCTGCAAGCTTTCTGCCATAAGAGACCATAACTAAGCTAGAAAGAATGAAGAGCACCACACATGCTACAATCGGTTGGTTACAAGGAGTGCAAACCAAGGGAGATGATGCTATCAAGGACATCCTTTCAACTGGAGGAGATGCAATGAGGTCAATAGATTGGTTAAGGAATGTGCTAGCTCAGGATAAGGAGGATGTGGATGTCTTGCTGCAAAAGACCAAAACCATCATGGAGTATACTGAGGATAAATTGATAAATAATGGAATTCTTCCTTCCTCAAGAATTTTAGAGCCTTGGGAATGGTTTGAAATTTTTCAAATAAGGAAAAAGGCTTTGAAGAAGGTGTATAAACAGGGGAAACAGATTGAAGACACCTTAACTAAAATTTACAATAAGTGCATTTCCTTCTTTGAAGTGATGACAAGGAGAAAGAAATTTGTGCCAAAACATCTTAGCTTGGAGCAGTTGAGAAAATGGTGGCGAGATGTGTATTCTCTAGTAAATGAGGGCCCTATCACTAAACACCAATTGGATGATGCAACTACCTGCATTGCAGTGATTGATAAATATCAAACACGTAAGGTAGATTGGGATAAAATAGTAAAGCAGTTAAGAGATGATATCAAGTCCCTTGAGAGGAGAGTTAAGGTTTTACCTATGCCACCTGTGGCCGACTTGGACAAGGTATTTTTGATGGTACAAGATAAGGTAGAGTGTGCTAAGGACAAAGGGGGAAGTAGTTAATGCAATACTACATCAGAATTTGTGCTTCCCCATTATTTTCCTTCTCCTCTACATGCATTGGACTGAATTACATTGGAGATCCCAGGCCGACTTGGATGAGTCTCAAACATTTAATGTTATTTCATGTTATTCAAGAACTTCTTGGGCCAACTTTTTTGTGGCCATTTTTTTATTGTAATCCCTAATTAGGCCAACATATCTTGGGAAGTTTCTATAAATATGGCATTCTGCCTCATTTGTAAGGACTAGATAGTTTTAGTTTGAAGCGAATTGAGAAATATAGAGCAAGAGTTAGAGTTAAAAGTTAGTTTATTTTGAGCAAATGTTGTAACACATAACACTGGAATTGTTGTTGTTATTGGGTGATTCAATACAATTGTAGACATTGTGTTCTTGGTGAATTCTCTTGTGTTGATTTATCTTGCATGGTTCTTGTTGTTCTATCTTTTGAGATTGCTTAAGAAATATTAGACATATGTTAGATTTAGAATTAGATTTGATTCAATGGTGTTTATGGTTTGATGCTTGAAGTGTTTGCAGCAATCCATGGTCCATACTTTTTGCAGCTAGCTGATTGTTGGTTGCTTTGCAAAGTTAGCCTGGACTTTATATTCATTGTGCTTAGTTCAATTGTGAAGGTTTATTCATTTCAATTCCAATAGGGTTGTCTTGGATGAATGTTCATGATCTGAAAATATTTAATACCTTAGAAGACTGCACTATTTCTATAAGATTGCATATTTATCTGGGTCAAGCAAGAATTAGTTTATGAGGGATTGGTCCATTTCAAGTGTTTCATCATTTTCATTGTCAATCTTAGGAGTAATTTTAAGCTTAGAAGTCTCTTGAAACCTTGTATTTTTCTATTTCTTTTTATCATTCAAGTTAGATTTAGAATTGGAAGTATCACTATATTGCTAGATCTGATAAATTTAAGATTCAGTTTTTGCTTGCAGTAAGGTCCCTTTGTGATTACCAGCATTTTCACATTATCACTGAGTTGTTTATGCATTGTCAAGACCTGACATTAGAGACCTTGGGGTTATCTCTTGAGGCTTGCTGATAGAGATTTACCTTTCAAGAGAGATAGGATATTTGTATCTTGTCTGAGTTGTTGTTGTGCAAAAAACACCATCAACACCCATGAGGCTCTCTGAATGAAGAGAACTCGTGAGTAGCAAATCCCCCTCTTCTACATCTATGTATGAGGCTTCTTTGTCTTTCCCATGAGAGGGTCCTACATTTCTTGTGAGAGTGCTTTCAATTGTGATGCTAGATCATCTTGTGGATTGTGTGGAGGAACATATGATGGGATGAGAGATGAGTTATATGAGGTGTATGAAGATGTGAGAGTTTATGAAAGTGATGAATATGTTCCTGATGTGTTTGGATTGATGATGTTCATATGAGGATAGTAGAAACCTTGTTGCTATTGTTGGGCATATTGTTGAGTTATTAAGGCTTGTTGTTGAACTTGTTGTTGCGCTACTAGGACTTGTTGTTGGGCCTGTTGTTGTTGTTGTTGTGCTAAGGCTGCTTGTTGAGCTTGATGTTTTTTTTGTGCTAGGGCTGCTTGTTGTGCTAGGGCTGCTTGTTGAGCTTGATGTTGTTGTTGTGCTAAGATTGTTTGTTGAGCTATTAAGACTACCTGTTGTGCTTTTTGTTGTTGTTGTGCTAAATTTGCTTTTTTTTTTGTTGTATGACTTGTTGATAAGTTTTTTGTGCTGGTTGTAGAGCTAAGGAATGTGCTTGCAATGTGGGATTGGGTGGTTGTTGAGACATCTATGAAGGATTGATGTTTTGAGTGGTTAGCGAATTGCTGGTGAAAGGTGGAGGGTTCCCTTGGGTTAAAATTCCTTGCAATATGATAGAATGAGGTGGAGGAATATATGTTTGAGGTTCTGATTGATTTAGCATAGAAAAGGGAGATGTTGGAAAAGATGATGTTTTCAAATTTTGTAATGGAAATGACACACTAGTACCTTGATTCCATTGATTGAAAGGATTCCCTTGTCCTATTTTTTGAGGGTTTCCTTGTGCAAAAGATGTAAATAAAGGATTTGTGATCAACGTACTCCCAGGATTGATAGAACTTGTAATGAAGGGATTGTTTTGAGGTGGATTGATAGTGGATGTTGTGGTAATGGTAGATTGTATGGATGAACCTACCGGAGGGTTGGATAAAGATGTCCCTATTTGCGTTGAGGATTATTTTTGTGCTATAGTATTGACACACCCTTGTGTGTTGTTTTGAGATACTTTCTCTATACTGCTTTGTGTGATGGTAGGTATACTTGTGGTACTCATAGGTGTGGATGAAGAAGGGTGTCCCCAAAATGTCGAAGTGGTGGTGGAATAGTGAAGTTCAAGTGGAGTGTGTAGTTGTTTTGGATCTTTGGGAATGGGAGGAGCACCAAAGGTAGGTGTCCAAATGGTGGTGGGAGGTGGAGGATTAGTTTCAAGAGTACCCACAAGTGTACTATTTTTAAATGGTGAAGTATGACCAAAATCTTTAGCAAGGATGGTTGCAAGACTAGGTATGCAAGTCTGATTTATCCCTTGTGATGGAGTTGTGAAATCTTGTGTTAAACTTTGTGCTACAAATTTCAGGGAGATAGGAGCTACACTGTCAAAGGATTGATGTTCCAAAAGTTCTTCCCTAGTGAGCTCAAATGGGTTATTTGTGACATCTTCAATTTCATATGGTCCCGAAGGAGATGATGGTTGTTGTCATGGTGTAACATGACTTCTAGGATCAAATTCTAAAGGATTTGGATCACTTGAGGTAAATGTAACTTCTTTTTTTCTCCATGATTCTCTTGTGTTGTGATCTCGTCTTTACCATAAATTTGGTGTCAGCTATGGGAGAGTTGTGTTGAGTTTTGTAATGTTTGAACTCTCTAGTTACTGAAACCTAGGTAAAAGGGATGCTCTAAGTCTTTTGGGAGAAATGGTGATAATGGGGGATGAAAAGATGGGTGATGTGGAAAGTGATCTTTTCAAGTGTTTTGGGACAACTCTTTTGACTTGAGTTTGATGTTTTGATGTTGGGATAAAGGATGCTAATGAACTTTGAAATCTTTAGGGTAGACTTGTGACCTTCAAGATAAACTAGTTCAAAGATGATAACTATCTTAACTAAGTGCATGGAAAAGGATACATTTCACATACAAAGTAGCTAAGGTAGCAAGTTGGTTTGATGTTTAAGTCCCAAAGTGTTGGTGTATTTGAATTTTTGCAAAGAGAGATGAGTGAAAGATGAAATTTGGTGAAGGGGTGAGTGAAGTGTTTGACCCAATGTTGACCTAAAATTGAACCTTTCATTTTGACAAGATCATGGTAGTGAGAAAGATGCTAGACCTCTAAAATGTTCAAATCCATAAAAATGAGAGGACGGATGGGAATGTTCAAACCTATTCGGGCTCTCCTAGCTAGAGCATAAAAGTTTCTCAACAAAGTGTAACAGTTGCGGTAAAATATTGAAGCCCACTTTTGACTATTCCTTGTCCTACGATTCCTATGTTTGAAATGGAGTGCTAGATATTTTCCCCTATGGATTTTGATTGTTTGATGAATCATTTAGAGGAGTTGAGTATCGTGAAAAAGACTAGGATTTTGACTCCAAAAGAATGCATACAATTTCGGACTATACCTTGAAGCATGTCTATAAAATTTTGCTACCAATTTGTTTCTATTTTTGTGAACTAATCGAAGATGTTTCTTAAGAAATTTTGGAGTGAAATGCCTAAGTCTAAAATGAGGACCTGTAGACCTTAGCTTAGGGATCCTGATTTTTCATGAGATCATGTGGAAACAGTTTAAGTGTATGGCAGAAAGGAAGATATTTATTGCCATGCAGGTGGTGGTAATAGGGGCCTTCTATCCTTAATATCAATTTTTTCCTCTTCTTCGTCTAGAATGGTTGTGTTTCTCCACTGTGTGTGTTTTTTCCTTGTTTTCAAAAGTGAAGGTTCTCAAACTGATAATGAGATCTATTTGTTCATCGTTTATGAGTTCAAAGTTTGGCTGAATTATAGCACTTGGAAGATCAGGTTGTTCAACGGGAGAAATCGGTCTCCAAATAGTCATGTGGGGTTCATTTGTCAAGTTATATTTGCTTAAGTGAATTGATTTTACCCAAAACACTTGTCTTTGATTATGTTTCCAAACTAGATGTTTATGTCAAAAACATCATAACTTTCACAATGTCCATTTCGTGGAATCATGAAGTTAAAGCCATAATTTCCTATGTTGTCCTTGGTAAATATGGGTTTGATATTAATGTCAAGATATTTAGAAATTGCTAAGGATAAATCCTTAGGACAAGCAGTAATATCAAGGCTAACTCAAGAAGTCCATATTTGAGCCAAAGTGTTTCAAATTTGAATAGTGAATGTTTTTTTTGGATCATTTTGAAATCAAGAAAAGTGTTAAACATACTCACAATCATTACAACCCTAGGATAGAAATGGCTATATTTGTTGAATTCCCACTTGGATTTCTCTGACTATGCTTATTCAAAGCAGATGATTAGAAGCTTAACCACACTGTCTCCCCTCCATGGCACTCACTTCTATAGGTCAACCAGGCTTCAAGTTCTCATGATTCTCCCATGACAAACTCTTAATCTCTGCTAAGAACCACAAGTATGTGGGACAACTTCAGAGGTCCGACCTCTTGATACCAACAAATATTAGGGATTTTTGGCTTTTACACAAAGGTTTGTAATAAGGGAATCCAGTTTAGGGGGTGCAATGATAAACTCCTTGTGAGAGGCCTCCCAACCCTTAGAACAAGGGATGTATGCATCATAAAGATATTGGGGGAGAGCTATCATGTATCACTTCCGATTTTTTACGATTTTCATCGCAACCACAAATTTATATAGCGGTTTGGAAGAGCTTGGCTTATGCTCATTACCGCTTGGTTTGTTCCCTTGGGGTGAGTAATTTTTCCCACCAAGGTAGGCCCTCTAAAGGTGAACAATAGCGAGTAAGTACATCCGTAGTTCAATCATCTTTGCTTGCATGAACAAAGAGAGAACACACGCTATTCCTTTTCTCACACTGGCATGGTTGTTCAATTTTAAACACAAATTGAAAGATGTGGGCGATTTTGCAAAGTGTTAGAGAATTTTTTTGTTTCTCAAGATCATCAAACGGCACAAGATAATTGCATACACATTCACTAGCAATGTTGAAAAATCACAAAACAAAGCAAACAGTTGTCAATTTTATCCTTCAAAGCAATAATGAGTTAATTTTATTCACCAATTGAAAGATGAGTTTGCCTTGTTCAATTTTAAGCCCAATTGAAAAATGTGATATGAGGGTTCAATTTTATCCAACTTTGAATGATCATTTTAAACCCAATTGAAAACTCGTGTGTTGCCTAAAACTGAAAGTAAAAAAGAATGAAATTGGGTTATAATTTCCCCAAAGCATTGGACACTTGTTACAATTATAGAATGTTAAGATAGAAGAGAATTTCTTCAATTTTGCTCCATGCCTTTAAACCCTATAAAACCCTGTTAGTCTAACAACCAAAACACGGTCAGGCATTCATCACTGATCAGATAAACCAAAGAAATTAAGTCACATGTCGAAAAACAAATGTAAATTTTCTTACCCTGGTTAGGTGTCGTTGAACACGATAGCGTCACAATTTGAAATTTGGGCGTCGCTCTAGTGAAAATGGGTGTCACTCTATAGCAAGCCCAGTGAGCACGATTGCTTCGCTATTTTGATGGGCATCATTGCTAATGAATGTGTTGTTGTTTGGAATTTGAAAGCATCGACCTAGTGAATTTGAGCATCATTGTTTGCATTTCACGATATATTCAAATTAAATACGCGTCGCTATATTTAAATTGGTGTTGGTAAATCAAATACGCGTCGCCTCTTCAAATTGTACAAGCATCACTATATGGCAATTTTATTCAAATAGCATCATTGTTTGTGGTTTGAGCGTCACTGTAACCTGCAAAACAACATGAATATGGATTTCGAGCTAAAAACAATTAAATGATCGGTTGATGTGTGAAAGCCTAATTTATGCTAAAATGAAAATGATGCAAGATAAGTTACCATGATTTTATGCTACAAATGATCTAATTATTCAATTGCTAAGCTAATCTAAGATAGAACTATGCTAACAGATGAAAACCCTAATTTATTTACAAACTAAGATGGATGCATGGAAGCCATCAATGGATGCTCTAAGTTATTATGCAATTAAAATGAACTAAAACAAGCTAAATAGTGAGTAAAAGATGAGTGTGTATGTGAGTGAATTCAACAGCATAAGTTTGCAATAAAAGATGGATCCATTTGTCTCCAAATAGTGATCTATTTATAGGAGAGCAAATGAGGAATGGATGGTTGAGATCAAAAAGCTTAATCAACAGTTCAAAATAAAGGGGATGAGAAGCATGGATCATGGATTCTCATCAACGGATGAGAATACATGATGAAAGTTAATCAAGGGCTCACACTTGCCTCAAACAAACACACTTTTGACCTACTCACATAGGTCAAAGGTAACTTGCTAAAGAGGTTGAAGGTTTAGCTTGTTGAGGAAGCCAAGTGAGTTGATTGGAGGAGAGAGAATATTCCTTTTGGGTGAGGAAAAAGGTTAATTGTGCAAAAAAGGATAAAGAATATTCCATGGGAATATTCCCTTTGTTTAGAGGAAAATTAGTTTAATTGCTAATTAAACAAGGTTTAATTTATGTAATTAGGGAATTTAGAAGATTTAAGAGATATTTATTAAATTAGATGATTTAATAAATAGGGGAGGGATGAAATGATATTTAATTAAATAAATTAGGGTTATTTAATTAAATAATATGAGTTAGGAGATTAAATTAAATATTTTGATTTATTTAATTTAATGAGATGAAGTGTTAGTGCTAAAATAGATGAATTAACCCAATTAAATTAATTAGGCCAAATAGATGAAAATGATGCAATTAATTAATTATCTAGGCTAATTAAATCAATTAAACAAAAAGAGGATGGATTAAAGCAGAAATTATGTTAGTAAATATGTTTTGAATGTATGACATTGATTAGGACATTTTTCAGTGTATACAGTTTTTTTTCTTCTTTTGCTTCTTGTCAAGATTCCCTTAATCTTTTTGTACCTTAGACTCACTAGCCAATAATTCTTGTGACTTGGAAGACTTGATTAGACCCATATTAGTTAACTTCTCTTCCTCTTGGATTAGGAGATTTGCAAAGTCATCAAACTTAGGATCAACATATGATGCTCCCATCAAAATTTGATGGGCATGAAAGCTAGAAAAAAACATTGAATACTCAAGACCAAGCTTGGATTACACATTCAGAATCAATTGTAAATCCTATTTATCAATGTTGCAATCTTTCAGTTGTGTTCTTAGTTGTTTGATCTTGGAGATGTAGTCTTGGATATGGAAAAAAAATTTAGGATCAAGATTCATCAAATCATTATCAATTTAACATCCTATAATCTTATTAGTTTTACCATACTATTTCTCAAAAGTCTCCCATGCCTCTTTAGGCGTTTTGCATGATTCAACATGAAATTGTAAATCAAATAACTAATGAACATATGCATCCAAGTTCTTTCTCACAATCAATCTTCCATCTTGCCAATTATTTAACATCAGTATGTTGAGAAATGGTTTCCTTTAGATAGTCTATTAGACCCTTCCCCATGAGATAATTCCATACTAGTTTTCTCCATGTAGCATAATTATATGGATTTAGGAGTTTAATTTGAGATTTCCCCATTTTAAGAACACAAACCAAGCAAAAGAAAACAATCAACCACTGCAAGATTACCCTCCCAAATTACTCAATCAAGAAATCCCCCAAGAAATATATGATTTGTGGCACTTTATATTTAGTGTGATTACAAGTGTCACTTGCCAAAAACAATGAAGTGGACTTAATCTTAGTGCTTACAGATTGTCAAATTTGGCCACAAGCTCAAAGTACATTTTTTACACAAGATGAAATCAATTTGATTACACCACTAGAAAGTACACGAAAAATATGCACTTATAAGAAAATCGCCCAAAAATGTTATCATAGGAGCAAGAACATAGCCCCAAAAGTTTCCAAAATGAGAATGGCTCGGTAACACTTGTGAGAATCTACAAATTTTGGAAAACAAGACACCAAAATCAAAAACAAATTGCACCACTGTGAAGAGCACGTAATTATGTCTCGAATAAAAAAAAATCTTAAAAAAAGGAGGTCAGATGACTGAGTTATGAGCCTTCAAAGTTGGACAACTAATTCAAAAACTCCAATAGAGAGGGGGGAAGAAAATCCTTTAAGGAATGTTGATGCAGTGTTGACATCAGCAAGACATGAGATTAAATTTGATGACCTCCTACATGTATGTCAAAATATACCCTATCCTTTCTGGAATATTCTCTTGTTGTCGGCGATGGGAATCTGGTAGAGAATATACTCTTTTGTATGTCGACAATGGAATCAAGAATCTCAGCACATAATATGCTTTTGTAGACTGAAATATTATTTGATTCGATAGTTGAATTCAATGGGAGGAGGGGGCATGGGGCTGTGTGGCCCACTCTATGTGTGTTGCATGGTGGCCGCAACGGAGCCTACAGGTACCATGATACCTTCCGATACCAGAAGTGTTGTGTAGACTGTACATCTACTACACTTTTTAAAAAGTCTACAAATTTTTCTTTTTGAATTTTAAATCTGAAAATTATTTTAAAAATAAAATTTTCACCTGCAACCCTATACCCAATTTTTACAATGACAGTACAATTTCTTTCGATGAATTCGTACAACTATACGGTTATCCATACAACCAAACTAGGAGAAAATTTTCTCTAAGGCTCAGGGTAAAGTGCTCAAATTTTTGTAATTTGACAGTCAATCTTGGGGTTTTTAGGCCTCCTAGACGCGATGGTAAGGTTGGATTTGACCCAAAATGATCCAAAATTATAGCTACCTCTTGGATCTAGCAACCACACTTCAACTTCAAACCCTCATAGATCTGGCCTCATATGTCCGATTTGAACAAAACAAAAGGAAAAACTGACTTTCTCAAACCTCATGAACTCAATGGTGAGCTTAGATTTACACCAACATGCTCCAATTTGAACCTACAATAGAAAGCCACAAAGAGGAAACCCCCAAATCTGGTATTTCTTTCAAGATTTTTTGATTCTCCAAATCATCATTCGATGCAAGAGAAGAGCATACTCAACTTTTCAAGATACACTAAGATTTTCAACCTAAATCTTTCAATAAATACTAACAAGAAGCAATCCTGCAAGCTTTGATACCATGTAAGAGTTGGTATAGAATAACTCTACACCATGCAATATTTGGTTGAATATTATAGCCATCCAAGATCTAGGAACTTCATGAAAGCACGAGAGAGATCAATATGAAATGCTTAAGATTGCAATAGAATTAAATCCAATAGAATTGATTTATAAATGATAACCCCTTGGTTATATAGCCAAGGTGAGACATAGGACTAAACATGATTATGACAAGTGTTTTAATCCTATGTCATGTGACAAGTTATCATAACTACCTAGGACACATGTGCTAAAAGTCAAAAGATAATATAGATCTAATGACAATTAACACCTTCTAGAAAGATTCCCTCCTAGGACCTAAGTAAACTTAACATGTAAATAGGACCTACTAGTGACTAGATAGGTAAGACACCTATTTACACCAACAAAACATCTCAAAAAGAATCAAATTGATTTGCCTTCTAAAATGTCTGATTTAACTTCTTCGTCTTCAAAATAGTATAATAAGGGAAAAGGTTATGCCGATTTGGTTACTACATTAGGAAATAAGGGAACAATTCTTTGGGATTTTTCAAGTCATAGATCAAGGAGATGGCTTCTAGATTCGGGAGCATCTCATCATATGGCATCTTTACAATATATATTCTCTTCTTTTGAGCCTTGAACTATATATCCTATTTTGATGGGAAATAATACATACATGAGTTTACTTTGGAAGGGGTATATTGCTTTTAGGGAGGGTAATTTCAATGATGTTTTATGTGTATCTCATTTAGAAAACAATCTTCTTTCCACATATCATATTACACATGGTGGGGATGGAAGGACTGTAGAATTCACTCCTAATTAATTTATCATTAGAGACTTGGAGAGTAGAGATATTCTTTCTACTGGGATGGTTGATCATTCATCTTGGTTATACACCTTTGTAGATTTTTCTTCTAATGATGCCTTTATTCTTTTGATTGTTGATCACACTTCTAGAGTGAACCATGATTTAGAGGAGACATTTGGCTTCTTGAACTTGGGATTTCTCACATTGGATCTACTTCTTGAGCCTTACATTTCATCTCCTTTGTATTTTATTGCATTTGATGATGCTCAAGTTAGCACAAGTTTGGCCTCTTGTGATTTAGTGTAGCAGGATCTACATCATCTTCCTGCTACATCTACTTGGGATGCATACTTGACAGGCATTGTTGGTTTGTTTATTGAGTCTCATATTTCAGATTTGGGAGACACCATTGATTGCATACATCTTCTCTTTGATTAAGAAAATCATTTTTAGTTGTTGTGAGGGAATACTCTGATCCTCTTGTTCATTCTCTACATGATCACTCTTCGTAATTTGAAATGAGTGTGGATACTTTTGAACAACATTTGAAGGAGGCTTTTTTGTCTTCAAAGGGGGCATATTTGTCTTTGGAGTGTATTCTACATATTTCTTTAGTAGATTTTAGATTGGCATCTTTAATTATGTGGTCTAGAACGCTTGTTTGGAGTGTGTCAACTTTCAACATCGACATGGAGACACTTGAGCATAGTTCAAAGACATCACATGTCTTTCTTCTTCCCACATCTTCCTTTCAGGAATGGGAAGACATCCTGCATATCATCTTGATTTTGTTTCTTCCTAAGGGGAGGAATTTTGTTTGACAAGATTGGATCATCTTTAGCATTCAAATTCAAGCTTCCACTATTGTAGGAGACTCACCATTGAAGGGGGGTTGCCTGATCTCTTTTATTTATTTCTTATGGGGGGTTATTTTCCTCATATTAGGTTTTGTTCCTCTCATGCATCATTGAGAGTTTTATATTTCATCTCTTTTGGGGAGGAGTTTTGTCCCACTAGGATTTCTCCTTTTCTCCATTTGTGAGATATTGCATTACATATGTACATGGATACCTAGCATGGCCTTATAATCAGGACTCATCTTTGCATCTTTGCATAATAATCAACTCCCTAAGTTTTACTTAAGGGGGGTGTTGGTGTAAATAGATATTTTACCTATCTAGGTCATATTTACATGTTAATTCCACTCAAGTCCTAGGAGGGAATCTTTCTAGTTAGTGTTAGTTTTCACTAAATCTTATCTTATCTTTTGATATATAATGCTTGTGTCCTAAGCCACTTAATATTTGTTGTAGTTATGTCATTATGCAGGATTAAGACACATGCCATGATCTTGTTTAATCATATCTCACATTTTTCCTTTATAAGCAAGAGATCATTTGTACATTTAAGACAATTCAATTCAGTTGAGTTAATCCAATATATCACTGCAATCTTGACTATTGCATATTGGCCATATCTTGCATCTATTTTTGCAATTTATATTCTTGTTTTTCCCTCTTATAGAAGGTTTGTTTTTGGTTTTTTCAAGTGATCCTAGAGGCTTGAGTCTTTGACTGACTCTAACATAAGTAATTAGTGTGAATTGGACCTAGGTGATGAACTAGCTAAGTAGAACACCTCTTTCGCACCAAAAATCATTAATCATGTACATCTATGTAATCTAGAAACCTATCATCTAATCATCTTAGCAACATTAATCAATATGTCCAATCCTTATCCATCATCAAATTTATATCCATGGCATGTAAATCATCCCAATATGATTTCTCTCAACTAATATTTTGTCCATCATGACACATCTTTTTACCATACTTTGTCTTTTAAGGAGGCCTACTGGGCTCCATTTTTCCCAACAACTCTTTTGATGGGTCATCACTTCCATCATCATTCCTAAGCGACTAAGACAACCTGCTACTGAAGCTCCATCACATCCTATTTCATATTCTTCTTTGACACAAAGCCACTCAGTTGCAACATTGTTTCAAAGAGCGGGAAAATTTATACACCTAATAGTATACCTTTTTTTTAATCGATCAAAACACATAATCCAAACAAGTCCCCCTTCACCTAAAGTCTCACTTAATTAAATAATCATCCATTTATCCATCTCATGTCACATAAATATATAAAATTATTATTATTTACACATATTTTTGAAATAACCCACCCTAATTTTTTTCCAGATTTGTTTCACACCACTTCTTACAAGAACTTGTATAACTCAGAAGTTTTTCTAATAGTTACAAGTTTTTAGAATTGAATGAATTTATTTGAGGTTTTTTCTAGATTTCTAAAATTAAAAATATGCAACAAATCACAGATTAAAGTTATATAATCTTCAAATTTCAATATAGTCTTCCCAAATTACAAACAAAATGACATTCAGTTGACTCACATTTAATAGAATATTTATTTCAACAAAGAATAACCATATATAATATATATATGAAGATTTAAATTCATATTCTAACCTGCAGAAAAAATTACAGACCACTTAATTCTTTCCACACCTGAGCGACATACTCTACTTGAAAATTGTAGCTTGCACCAGAGTATGACTGCTCCCAAATTGGTATGATAGCCAAAGGGAAGTGTATGAAAAGCAAGAATTAATATTCATGACAGAGTAAGGAGTGTACGAAAACTAAAAAAATCAATATTTGGCACATTGGAAAGTATGATAGGTTTAAATTAACTCAACTCTCTTCCACTCACGCCCCCATCTTGAACTTCATCATGCTTGCTATTTGTTTCTCTCTTTACATTGAATGACCCACACCAAACAATAAAGATGCCACCCCTCAAAATTTCACCTTGCATAACTAATGTACGGACATTTTACTCAAAAAATGTATGGCCATGCAATAAAGAATGACTTTCACAATAAATTTGAATGCATTTAAAATTTTGTTTTAATTCAAGGAATTAATCTCCCAAATAGGAGATTACAATGAAATAATACCCATAAGCATCCTTGCTCTATGTCAATTTTTGTATTTTAAAATGTGAGATTTTTGTCATTTCCTAGACATGTGCTGCTAGCATGGAAAAATTGGAAACCATAAAAACCACCCAAAATACTCATATATTTAAATTAGATTTCATTCTTTAAAATATTTGACCTCATAAACATGATAATTTGCATATCAAACTTTCATTAAAATTAAATTGTGAATGCACCAGCACAACCACAAAATGTGACTGTCAGCAACCACCAAGGAAAAATCTCTCAATTTTGGAGGTGACAATCTCCATGAAGATGATCATCCTTGTGAAGTTTGCACAAACTTGCAACAACACTTCTTCTCCAGAAAAAATATTCATACCTAAACAAACAAAAAAATGAAATTCCAATTCAATTTACTTTTCCTGCACTCTAACTCCCACCTAAATCTTGAAATTCACCATTTTTTATTTTAACTCTTTTAATTTAAAGGTGAATTCACTTTAGAAACCCCTCCCCCCCCCAATCATAAAATGTTATTTTTCTGTTTTTTGAAAAAAACCCTTATGACTCCCTTTTACTAATATTTGAATTTACGCTAAGTTAAATATTAAATTTCTTAAAAACATTAGCATTAAATCAAAATATTATATTACCAACTATAATTTGAGAAACATTACAATCCTACCTCTCTCTAATTGCTTGTCCCCAAGCAATTCCAACTTTGGATGTTGCAAAATCTACTCATTCTCCCATGTAGCATCCTCAATCGACATTTTTTCCACTTCATAAGGTACTCCCTGATAGTTCTTCTCCTAAGAGTATGCTCCCCAATGTCAATAATAGCCTCAAGAATGAGAATGAGTTTCCCTTCTTTTTTCAATGATGGTAAATTAGTAGAGGGAATTACATTATGACCTAGTGTTTTTTTAAGGCAAGATACACAAAAAACATTGTGAACTCTATTGTTTGCAAGTAATTCCAACTCATAAGCTACTTCTTCAATCCTCTTGGAGACTTGAAAGGGACCATAAAATTGTGGCTTAAGTTTTTGCAACCCACTTTTCTTGAGTGTAAACTGCCTGTAGGGTTGCAACCTTAAGTATACCATGTCACCAACCTCAAAACTATGCTCTAAACGATGTTGGTCAGCATATAACTTCAGTTGATTTTGTGCCTAATATAAGTCTTCCTTTAGAGACTTCATTATGTCTTGGCATTCCTATAACAAATATTTGGCCTTTGGTACTTTGTTGTTCCCAAACAATAAATCAATGAAGCTTGGAGATTCGTAACCATAAAGCACCATGAATGGTGGCATCTTGATTGACATGTGGTAAGTAGAATTGTAACAGTACTCCCCTATGTATAACCATCTCAGCCATGCCTTCTATTTCCTTGAAATATAATTCTTGAGGTACCCTTCCACCCATTTGTTTACTATCTTTGACTGCCCATTTGTTTATGGGTGATAATTGGTACTAGGAGTGAGTTCAGTTCCTCTCAATTTGAAGAGTTCCTGCCAAAAATGACTGAGGAACTTGTTGTCCTTGTCACTAACAATGCTTTTAGGCATCCCATGAAGTCTTAAAATATCTCTAAAAAAATATCAGCTACATGAATTGTTGTATATATTACTAAAATAAAAATGAAATGGGAAAAAAAATTAATCTATCACCAACCACATATACACAATCCTTACCCCTAAACCTTTGGTAATCTTGTGATAAAATCTATGAAAATACATCTCATTTTTATTAGGAATGGGTAGTGGTTGCAACAATCTAGCTGGATAGATGTTCTCATCCTTGTCCTTCTTGCATGTAGGACATTCTCTGAAATACTTAAGGACTTCATTTATAAGTCCTTTCCAATTAAATCTCTCTAATCTACCTATATCTTTTAAAGAACCTTGGGTGCTCAACCATAGGAACATCATGAAAAGCTCTCAAAATTTTTACCTTAAACCCTAAATTGGGTACTAAATAAATTATTCCCTTATGCATAATCAACTAATTAGCCACCGTATACTTGTCATCTTGTGTAGTACCCTCAATGATACCTGTAGCACAAGAGACCTTAACATATTCTATTAAAATTATCTCCCTCCAATCATCATTGATCTCCACCAAAGAGAAAAATGGGGTCTCTTAGACAATTCATCAACCATAATATTTTTCTTTCCTTTGACATACATAATGTCAAATTCATATGTTGAAGCCTATCATCATTGATCTCCACCAAAGAGCAAAATGGGGTCTCTTAGACAATGCATCAACCATTTTTGTTGTTTATCATTAAGGTCTCTCTAATTCAAGAATTATTTGAGACTATTATGATTTGTTTTAAATATAAACCTTCCCCCCAGTAAGGTCTTAATTTGGCCAAAGCATGCATAATGGTCAACATCTCTATTAGAGTAATAGGTTGTTCACTTGATTAATTTAATCATATTGATTAATTAATTAAGTCACCTTTACTTTATCTCACTTAAGCTAAACTTAGGAATCTTTATTTATGCATTATTAAATTAGTCATGTTGTCTCGTTCATTATGATCTTGACACTTGTCACATGCTAATTCTAGACACGAAAATATACCGATTGACATTGTGCATCTGATCTTGACTACTAACATTGTTTCATCCCGAATCATCCTTCGGTCTAACCATTTAATCAAGTTTCCTTATTTGATTAAATTCATCAATTTCCCTCCCTTAATTAAATAAATCATTTTATCTAATTAAGTCTCTCTCTTTTGTTAATTAAATCAATCAATCTGATCTAATTATCCCTATTTAATTAAATAATTAATTTTATTTGATTAAATCTCTAAATCTATCTATTAAATTAAATTAAAACCTTATTTAATTTAATCTAACATCATCTCTTTTAATTAAATAGAATTAAAATCTTTATTTAATTAATCTCTTATCACATTCTTCTCATTATTTGATTTAAATAAATTATAAAATCTAAGTCAAATAAGTCACATCACCTAATCTCCTATTAAATTAATTAACCCTTGATTAATTTAATTCTAATTCATGTCCCATCCTCTACCTTTTCCACTTGCACATGAAAATAGATTTAATTGCTTTATTAAATCCTCTATTTTCCTCAACAAGGCATCTTTTGGAATATTCCTCCAAGTTTGAATTCAAATTCTAAGTTGACATGTACATCCAACAAGGCATTTACTCCATCTTACATGTTCTTTGCCTTGAGCCAAGTGGAATTTATTGCATTTTCCCTTCCCTCTTGCTTGTCATTTCAACAAATTTGAAATTCAAAAATATGCATTTATTGGCACAATCCTCAAAACTTGCACATCCTCCATCCACTCATGGGTTGACAAGTGGCATCTTGCCATTGGATGAATGTTAGTCCCACATTGCTCAAATTTGGACATTCATCCATCTTGGCATTCTATAAATAAAGAGCTCATATCCTCATTTTATCATCCACAAATTATGCAAAGTTACCATGCTCAAATATCTATCAAATTTCATCCATCATTCTTGAATCTTAGCTAGGTTATGCAGGTTTTTAACTTGGAGCACTCTTCAACATCAACAAAGTGGATCAAATCTCTTCATCACATCAATCTTGCATCATAGGTGGGAAAGGGCCAATTTTCACATCAAATTGGCACCAAGATTCTCCATGGGATCAAGAGTTTGCT
>VDFB02005167.1:0-11336 GCA_007258455.2 Sequoia sempervirens
GAAAACTATCCAACTAACTACTAACCAAACACCTGTTACTTACAGTATCAAAACCAAAAACAGGGCTTCACCCCTTACGTTTATACATCAACATCTAGCTTAAACACAATAAACTAGTTTACACGAAAGTTCTAGAAGTGCTGCCCAGATGCAATGGGAACATTTCCATGAGCGGCTTCACCTTCTTTCTCGCACGCAAAACCTTCTTCTCATACAAATCCTCTCTGGCGATGGCTTTGAGTCCCACTATTATCTCCTCAGTCTCCATTAATTCGACGCATAGTTTCAAAGCTTGCCACCCCCGTTTCACACCCTCTGTCCACACGACTTTGGTTCTTCCTTCTGGCCACCTAATGAAAGGGCGATTTATCTTTGCTACTTACGAGTCCACACCTTCCATGCCTTCGCTCACAAAGCCTTTTCCTGGTATAGCCCTTTCTAGGATACTCTCCATGTTCACTAAGAAATCCCTATGCACCAACACTTTCATCACTTTCCTTACAACCTCCACTGACTCTCCTAAGTCCAGTCCCCACACCATGATCAGAGAGTATATATCCATATTAGTCTGATATCTGTGCTTCAAATTTTCAAAGCCATTACCCAAAATGATTTGCACATATTGTGCCACCTTCACATCCTTGTACAGAAACAAGCCACACAGTCTCTTCATCATCACTTTTCCATCAAAAGGATCCAATTTACTCCTCGCTTTTAGAGTTAAGTTGGCCTCCATTTCGTCTCTGGTACTTTAGCCACCAAACTACTTCACACCACCGTCCTAACACTCTCCTTACTCCTGCAAACCAAGAAGCATCGAAGGAAATGCAAGAAAAAAATTCATTACATAGCAAATTTCCGACCATCAACATTAATGTCGAACGTACATCTAGCGCCGGAAAAAAGAGTTAATTCTTCAATAATTCCAAAAAACATTCCTTCAATAATTTGTAAGTATATTTAATATGTTAAATGATATATTTTTTTAATTTCCTTGGAAAAAGTAAATGATTGCATATTAATTAGTTTAAAAGTAAATGATTGCATATTAATTAGTTTAAAAGTAAATGATTGCATTTTAAATTTCAGCTTCTAATTCATCCTATGTTTTTGCCTTCCTCCTCTTGAATATTCTTCTTCTTCTTCCTCCTCTAACTCACAAAGAGATTCATCTTCTAAATCCTCATGGAAGTTCACAGTTCCTCTTCTACATCCGGAGGTTGTATATGATCAAACTCTTTTGAATTATAGAGTCAAAATCACTAAACACATATTCAAAATTCCCAACCACCATCTTCAATATAAATTTATACGGATCATCATTAATACTCTTTAAAAATTGGCCGCGGTTCAAGTTCATTACGCTTTCATAATGCTTTATATCCATGAAAACCAAAGCTCTCTAAATGGTATATCAAACTCTAGTTCAAAACTTTAGATGAGGCTGCTCCTATAGCTCTCTTACTCACTTGAAAAATCCTTGAAACTATGACTTCTTAACATTCAAAAGATAAATGGAATGTCCTCAACACCCAGTAGAGCTATCCAAAAAAGCTAACTAAAAGCTAACCCTATTTTTTAGTTTAATAATTTAATTATAAAGTTTAAACTTTGAATGTTGATTTTTTTATGTGTTATTGGTTTATTGCAGGCTGTAACATTGTTTAATATTTATATCTATAAATTGTCTCCATCACATTAATGGTGTGTCAAAATGGAAAGGAACTTGTTGGAAGTAGTATGCTCTAAATTGCCAATACTTAGTGAATCTAGATCCATAGTTAGTAATGTCCAAACAAAACTTGTCCCAACAGCCATAGGGAAATGGGCAAAGTTAATGGGTAATAATCAATGGGCTACATAGGAGGCTGTCATACTGTCAGCTAATTACCTAAGCCTTCCCTATGGCTGCTGGGAAAAGTTTTGTTTGGACATTACTAACTATGGATCTAGATTCACTAAGTATTGGCAATTTAGAGCATACTACTTCCAACAAGTTCCTTTCTATTGTGAATGTGATAGAGACAATTTATAGTTATAGATATACTTAGTATTGGAAATTTGGAGCTTAACACTTCCACATTTCTTTAATCAATTTGGAGCATAAGACTAAGACTACTCAAATGACATTGCAGCCAGGTAAAAATTTATTAAGGGAATAATAGTAGTATACTTGTGTATGTGTATTTCCTTCAGCTAAAATTTGCGTTTATACTTAAGTGATCGATGTATACTTGTGTATATGATAAAATTTTCTTCTATTTAATGATATTATTGTGTATTTAAGGTCTTTTTAATAAAGGGTGCATGAAATAAGTTTTAAATGCTTAAAAATCTTTAAATTTCTAGGGTTTTTTCATTTTGCTGAGATTGCGCCGAGTCCCCAAGTCCTCAAGTCAAGTCACCCTAGCCAAGTTTGAGGTGATTCTGAGTCTCGTTACTATGGTTGTGATACAAAAAAAAGGTGCTTACACATTGGCTGAATATATCCTCATCAAAATGACCAGAAAGAAATTTCAAATTTGTAAGTAAACTTTGACAGTCAAGAAAAATAGTCATAAAAATTGGAAGTAAACTTTGGAAGACATGTAGGTGAACTTAATTCATTTGACTTTATGCCTCTTGGCAGAAATCAAGATCTCCCCTCCTAAAGTTTGGACCACATCCATTACCTCCACATAAAACTGGACATCCTTGGTCTTCTTGGTTCCCACGCTCTTCTTGGTTCCCATGCCATGAGTATGGTTATGCAAATGAAAGCAGAAGCAAAGTAATCATCTCCTTCTCCGGCTGGCTAGAAGAATGCATGCTTAATGGTTTGATACATGATATAAACTCTCTCTTTTTTTCTCATGGTTGAATACTTTGAAATCCTTTATGGGTGGGCCTCGATTCTGATCATCTTTCATCCTCTTCCACCAAATGTTGACCTGATCCACACATCTTCCAGCCTAATTGGATTTGTTTTTGAAAGCTGAAGTTTCTCCTGAGTCATAGGTGTAGCTCTCTCTGCCTTTTTAGAATTTTTCATTGCTATAGATCATCTCTGGGATTTAATCATTTGTACCACATGGTTGATGTGCTTTGAATCCTTACATCTAAAGGAAATTTCCTTAACATAAATATTGCTAGGGAATTTCAATGTTTCCATTGTAGTTGGCATTAAAGCCGCTACCTACAACATTTAAAATTATCCTTATATAAGAATTCCCTCCATCTTGTTGGCTTGTAACACTCTTGATGGTGGCTACATGAAATTTGATTATGATTCCTCTTCTACATCCAAAGGGTTCATATCCTTGATGCGAGAATCTTCTGATTTATCAGAATTAGAATCACTAGCTTCCATATTCCAAAATTCCCCACCACCATCTTCAAAAAAATTATCTAGATCATCAGTAATACTCTTCAAAATTGGCTGCCAGTTCAAGCTCATTTTGCTTTCATAATAATTTATATCCATGGTTGACCATTCCTTGATGCCATCAAGTGAAGATTGAGGAATACCGTCAATGCGAGGAGTCCATCTCTTGCGTTCTTCCTCAATTTCATCGGGATCATACATTGACCTTCTTGCCCCTCCTAAAGTTTGGACCACATCAATTACCTCCACATAAAACTGGACATCCTTGGTGTTCTTGGTTCCCACGCCGTGATATGGTTATGCAAATCAAAATGAAGCAAAGTAATCATCTCCTTCTCGGCTAGAATGCATGCTTAATGTTTTGATACATGATATCCAGCTCTCTCTTTTGCTCTCATGGTTGAATACCAAAATCCATTATAGGTGGGCCTCAAAGTTAGGTCATCTTTCTTCCTCTTCCACCAAATGATGGCCTAATCCACACATCTTCCAACCTAATTGGATTTGTTTTTTGAAAGTTGAAGTTTCTCCTAAGTCACCAATGTAGCTCTCTTCCTTTTCAGACTCTTTCATTTACTCTGGTGGATCATATGCGGATTTAATCATTTGTACCACATGGTGATGTGCTTTAAATCCCTTGCATCGAAAAGGAAATTTCCTTAACATAAATCTTGCTAGGAATCTCAATGTTGCCATTGTAGTTGGCATTAAAGCCACTACCTGCAACATTGAAAATTATCCTTATATAAGAATTCCCTTCATCTTGTTGGCTTGTAACACTCTTGATGGTGGCTATATGAAATCTGATTCTGATTCCTCTTCTACATTAGAGGGTTCATATCCTTGATTTGATTCTTCTGAATTATCAGAATCAAAATCACTAGCTTCCATATTCAAAAATTCCCAACCACCATCTTCAATAAATTTATCTGGATCATCAGTAATAATCTTCAAAATTGGCCTCCAGTTCAAGTTCATTCTGCTTTCATAATACTTTATATCCATCGAGTTCAGCCATTCCTTGACGCCATCAAGTGAAGATTGAGGAATGGTGTCAATGCAAAGTCCCTCTCTTGTTGTTCTTCCTCAATTTCATCAGGATCATACATTGACATTCTTACCCCTCCTAAATTTTGGACCACATCCATTACCTCCACATAAAACTGAACATCAGCAGATCTTCTTGGTTTCCCATGCATTGATATGGTTATGCAAATGAAAATGAAGCAAACTAATCATCTCCTTCTCCGCTGGTTGGAAGAATGCATGCTTAATGTTTTGATACATGATATCAGCTATCTCTTCTACTCTCATGGTTGAATACTGAAATCTAGTATGGTGGGCCTCGAGAGTTCCAGTCATCTTCCTCTTCCACCAAATCTTTGGCACGATCCACAAGTCACCCTTTGCTTCTAATTGGATTTTTGAAAATTTGAAGTTTGTCACGACTCACAGTGTGTTGCTTAACTTTTTTTGAAATTTTATTATGGTATGTGCACTTTGATATGATGTAATATGATTATGGTTTCATCTAATATGTTGTAATATTAGATATATAACAGAAAAATAAATTATTGCATGAAATAAATAATAACTTTTCATTTTAAATGTTTTTTTTGTAGAACACAAGTCTTCCAGAAGATCAAGATGACCCTCAACATGATATAGATCCACAAAGATTGGTTCTACCGATATAGATCATAAGCGGAGGATGATGATGTGTATGATCTGAGGAGAACCATAGAAGTGATGATGATGATGATGATGATGATGATGATGATGATCAAGATGGTGATGATGATGAGGATGATGAGACAATTGGTGATAGTAACCAGTGACATTCGTGATCATATAGACTACATCATGGATCATTGTTGATATATCGTTATGATGACTCTTTTCATGATTACTATCATATGTATCATTTTCACGGCCTACTGTATTATATTGTTGTTTTGTATCATATTGACATGTATCATTTTCACTATATCATTTGGACATGTATCATCTTGACTTGTATCAATTTGAGTTACATAATTTATCAATTTTATTTATATCATTTGTACATGTATCATTTTCACTTATGTCGACTGTTGGACATGTATCATTTTGACATGTTTTTGATGTATTGGAATATTTGACTTTCACTTTTTTTAGTTATATATGATGATGATCTTATTAGTATTGAATTTTGAATTTATATATATTAAAAGTGGTCAATGATTTTTGGATGGATATTTATTAAGTATGATGATTTTAATTTACTGCTCAGGATGGATGTTGTCAAATTCAATTAAATTATAGATATTTGATTCACTTGTTTTAATTATAGATGATGATCATGTTACAATAATTATAGTGTTATTTAATCATATGAGTTAAATAATTAAATTACGTACTCTATAATCATATGAGTTATTTAAGAGGTATGATATATTTAACTAATTAAATTGAAATAAAACATATTAAATTAATAAATGGAAAGCAAAACAAGCATTTTAGAAGCAAAAGGAAGCAACAATGGAATGAGCTAGAAGCAAACTAGAAGCAATCTTGGAAGCAAGGTGGAGCAAATCGAAACAAAATTGGAGTAAATGGAAGAAAAGCTGGAAACAAAATTGGAAGCAAAAACGGAAGCAAAACTAGAAGCAAAACTGAAAGGAACACAGGAAGCAAAACTGGAAGCAAATTTGGAAGAAAAATTAGAAGCAAACTTGGAAGCAAAATGGGAAGTAAAACTGTAAGCAAATCTAGAAGAAAAACTGGAAGCAAACTTGGGCAAACCGGAAAATAAAACTAGAAGAAAAACCCGGAAGAGAAAAGCTGGAGCAAGCGTGGAAGCAAAGCTAGAAACCAAAACTTGGAAACAAAGTGAGCAAAATTAGGAAGCAAAGGTGGAAGCAAACTTAGGGCAAAACTGGAAGCAAAACTGGAAGCAAAATTGGATGCAAAATTGGAAGTAAAACTAGAAGCAAAAATGGGAGTAGAGATAGAAGCAAAACTGAAAGCCAAATTGGGCACCAATTTTGGTGCAATATCCGTCATCACTTCCCGACGCTATTTTAGGCGCTAACAGAGGTGCTTGATTTGATGGCGCTAAAACTAACGCTAACTCCGACAACAAAAATGGTGGAAAAGTTAGTGCAAAAATGGATGCTGAACTGGCCATGCCTATTTGTGCCGAGTTTAATGCTAGCCAAATTGTTCAACTCATGTGCTCAAAATACTGTAAAATCCGGCGCCAAAGTCGATGCTAATTGCCTGTTGTGCTGTTGTGGATGCAAGGGATTATTTGGATGGATGAATGATGTCTCCAAGGACTATGTCATAAAGGTGGTAGATGGCCCCACTCGAGATATGTCATGTGTGATGAGGAAGGAGGGATGGAAAACAAGTGGATGGGATGATAAAGGGGATAAATGGAGGAAGATATAATGGGTGGATGAGGGAGTTTGATAGATGAAGGTAGGATGCTGAGATAAGGAAGGAAGACTGATGGTAGCATGACAGGTGGAAAAAGAAGGTAGATGGATATGGATAAGGATTAGGATAGTGCATGGGTGAAGGGAATTTGTAGCAAGAGGTTTCCAAAGTATGCATAGATAGGTGCCCTCGTCTGTATCAAGATCACAAGGAGGATGGCGGGGTTGGAGATAAATGGGATATGATGGCAGGATGTGGAAGATAGGTAGGATGAAGGGAAAGGATGAAGGGGATGAAGCTGCCTCCAAGTGTGGAAGAAGATGGATGGGGATTTACGCATGACCCCTATTTGCTAGGTTTTCATCATGGTACTTATCCAAGGCGCTTGTTTGCCAAGTTTTCACCATTGGACGAATTTTTCTCTTTACTCTTTTTTTTTTGTTTGGATTTTTCTAATTTTTGAATTTTTTGAATTTTTTGACTTTTTGGATAGAATGTGGATGGAGATGGATAAAGATAGGGATGTGGATAAGTGGATTTAGAAGACATGTAATAAGGAGATGGATGAAGGACTCAAGCATCAAGTTCCAGATGAGGTATTAAGAGTCTATGTTTGAAATGACTATCGGATGTTGGTACAACCTTATTAGGATAAATGGATTATGCAAGGGAATGGATTAAAGTGATATGATGGGGGGTATATGTGGGATAATGGATGGGATGTTGGAAAGGGTATGGATGGAATGATGGGGTAGGAGTGTGATGGGATGATGAGTTTAGGACCAATATTGGCACATATGGTGGTTGATGTGAAATGATAGGCGAATTAATGGATGGATGATGTGGGAATAATGGAGGAGATGGGACAATGAATTTTGGGACATAAGGACCCAAAACAGATTTAGGAGACATAAGGGGTGTGTGATTAGCTTTTGGATTAGCAACTTTGGATGTTGTTTCAAAATTTTCATTTGAAGGTATTGCATCTTTTTTATTTGGGATCCACATGGTTTTGATCTTTGCTTTGGTGGGCCTTTGTGGCTAATGGGTATGATTCTAATTTTGGATTTGATTTTTCTTTTCATCAACATGTCTTTTGAAGGGGACATGAGGAGCTTTAGATTCATGTGAATATTTAGATTTATGCATTTTTACTTTGGCATCCAAAGTGCTTTTAATAGCAATGGGATGGGTGTGAGGAGATGGATGATGTGGAGTCATGGAGGCTGGATTTTGGGGATGATGTTTGGATGGAGGATGTGGAGGTACGTGTCTTTGTTGATCCTGATTAGGGAACATGAGAATGAGATATGTATGATGGGTGACATGGATAGGTGATGGATGGGTAAAAGGATGAATAGGCCGAGATGGAGGGTATGATTTTGGGATATAAGGGCCCAAAATGGACTTAGTAGATGGAGGGTGTGTGATGGTGGATGAAGGGACATAAGGACCCAAAATGGATGGAGCAGATGAAGGAGGAATATGGATGGTTGTTTTGAGGTGATATGGTGGAGAGGGGATGGCGGCGAATGATTTTGTGGAGTGATAGATAGAGCCTATTATGCTTGTGGAGGAGGCTCGTCGAGGATGGGTAGAGGTTGTACCAACATTTTTGGATTGCGAGTCTTGGGATGTATAACCAAGACCACATGTGTAGGCATGCTCTTTGACTTGTATGGGCTCTAAAATACCTTGCTCATGAAGGCCTAGACCTTTTCCTTGATAGTTCATGTTCTTGAGGATTCAATCCATGGTAGGATTTTTGTTATTATGGAAGAATGATGCAAGTCCATTATTAGGCAGAGGATGATGGGTTGTATATATGCTTTATTTTTCTTTTGCAAGGAGACCACCATGGAAGAATGTGAGAGTACCAAGAGGATATAAAAGTGGTGAGGGGATAGTAAGTTTAGGCAACAATGGAGGATCATGAGACGAAGATGATGGGATAACAACATCTTGATCAGGAAGAGTGAGTGGTAAGGGATCAGGAGAGGGATTAGGTGATATGATAAGATCTAGATTTGTGTCAACAGGTGATAAGGGCTCATGCAATGGAGCAGTTGGATCTTGAGTGACAAGGGGATCATAGGATGGAATGGATGGGGGATGATGATCTTGATATGGACTAGATGGGATGGCAGGATCTTGATTGGGAGGAGGGGATATGTTGGTATGATTTGGATCAAGCTCTTGGCATGACCCATCTTGTGTGGGTGGCATGATGATGGAGTGTTGGAGGGACTCCTAAAGTGGGGGAGATGGAAGGGTGGGGGATTCATGAGGTTCATGTGAATGGATTTCGGTGATACTAGGAGTGGGAGAAGTGGATTGGATTTGGGTATCTTTGATGGATTGGGTGGATCTAGGAGTAGAAGGCGGGGATTGGATTTGGTTATCTTTGATGGGTTCGACGACTCTAAGCATAGGAGATGGGGGTTCAATGGATTTGATGGATTGGATGGTTTCAGTAGTTTGGGTGGTGATAGGGGTGGTAATAGAAATGATAGGTGTGGGATGGAGAAGGGTCTCATCACTAATGACTGTAGAGGATGGATTGGGATGGCATGGTTCCATGACTTCATGGTGTGGAGTTGGGGATGTCTTCGTTGTCATGAGTCCTTGGAGAACTTTTGGAGTGAGAATTGTGCATACTCTAGGATTAATTGGGGTGGTGGGAGTGGATGAAGGATTAGGGATTGGTGGAGGACTAGGATTATGGGTTGGTGGAGGACTAGGATTAGATGGAGGAATAGGATTGGATGGAAGACTAAGAATAGATGGAGGATTAGGATTGGAGGGGAGATTAAGAATAGATGAAGGGTTAAGGTAGGGATATTGGTATGGTGAATTAGGATTGGAGGACATGGATGGTGGATTAGGACACAAGGATATGGGTGGTGTATTAGGACAAGGGGATGTGGGTGGTGGATTGTAATAAAGGTATTGGGATAATTGATTAGGATGGGAAGATTGAGATGGCAGATTAAGATAGGAGGTCGTGAATGGTGGGTTAGGATAGGAAGGTGTGGATGTTGGATTAGGATAAGAAGGTATGAATGTAGGATTAGGATAGGAAGGGGTGGATATAGGATTAGGATGGGTAGACTGGTAAGAAGGATTAGGATAGGGGGACATGGATGGATGATTGTAATAGGAGTATTGGGGTGGTAGATTAGGATAAGAAGATTGGGATGGTAGATTGGGATATGAATATTGGGATGATGGATTGGGATAGGAGGATGTGGATGTTGGATAAGAGAAAGATGTAGAGGAAGGATATGATGAATATGTGGATAGGGAAGATAATGGATATCCCTTGCCGAAGATAGCATAAGGAGCGTTATTAGGCATGGATGAAGACGTAACAGGATAACTCGAAGGGGTGATTAGATTTTGGAAGATGGGTGGGGAAATCTTACTAGAAATGATAGCATCAAGGTGATCTATGTCATATTCCTCTTGATCAACCAGACTCTCATTATCATCGTCAATGTAATTAGGATTCCCCTTTACTACTATTTTTGGTTGCATTGGTGAAGGATAAGGAGTCATAATGTTAGATTAGATGGATAGGGATTGAAAAGATGGGAATGGATGATTAGAAGGTGAGAAAAGGTGATGAAAAGATAGATAGGATGGATTGGAAGAAGATGGAGGAATGGATCTTAAATTGTTTTTTGATATCAGAAGATCTTGGATGGCAATAGACTAAAGCTCAGATTGGGATCTAGGTTAAGCTCATATTGGGATTAGATTAAAGCTTAGATTAGGATTGGATTGAAACTTAGATTAGGATTGGATTGAAGCTTAGATTAGGATTCCTTGAGGATGTGATGGGATTTATTCTACACCAAGTTCAGGGGTTTTAACCCAAGGGCGTAAGGTGCTCACAATTAGATTTTTCTAGATTTGGCAGTTTTCAAAAATTGTCAAATTTTGCCATTTTAGGTAACTGCATAGGCATATATTTAAGAGTCTAGTTTTTTCCCAAAAAATTCCTAAAACTAAGGTAGGATTAATTTCCAACTAACATCCAAAATTTGAGACATGCATTTCGAGTTATTAACGACGGTTTTTCAAAAACTGAAAAAACACTAAATTATGATTTTAAGGGTCAAGATGAAAGTTTGAAGCCCCAAAAATGTGCCAAAACGAGGGCTAATTGATTGAGAGGGTCAATTGGGAATCCACATGCCACCTCATAATGCAATCACCCATAAAATTTTAGCCCAAACAAACACCTGAGTCAAAAGTTATGGCCTCCGGAAGTTTCTGTGTCAAAATCAAAATCCCTGAAATGAAGTCTAGGTGATTGGGATGGATGATTTGATAATGGATGTGGACTCTAATGATGTTCTAAGAAGAACCTATGTGATTTGGTCGATGAAATGATGAATTTTGGAGAATGCAGATGGATTGAAATGTAGATTATGGATTAACGAAAGATGCAAAATGATTGGAGGAAGGTCAGGTTCGCCCAACTGGAGGTTAGGTTCACCTATTGGAGGTCAGGTTTTCCCATTGGTGGGAAGGTTCACCTATT